>JAWNLS010000691.1:2665000-2795000 GCA_035042185.1 Drosophila kambysellisi | reverse complement strand
CAAGAAATATATTTGGAAATGTTTTGGATTGAGGCCTAGGAAAACAAGCAATTCCTTTTTTTTTACACAAATAAAATTCTGTAAATAAGTTTATTGCCGCGGTTCACAGCGTGATTTGAAGTTTTTAATATAAATCCCAAATAATACATTTATTGGAAACCGATTTTAAAATCGTATTTCAGTTTGGGTTATGAATTTCCGCTAATAGTTATGAATTTGTTCAACTTAACTTTTGACTGTATTCTCTTTGGGCATCGTACTTTAATTTTAAATGGAGATCCAACTTGGTTCAGTTTTCAAAGTTGCTCTTCCGGTTCCGGTTTGACACCCCGTCTTACATTGTACGTACAAATTCCAACTGGAATTTCTAATTTGAACACAATGCTCATTAGCGAGGTTTCACTGTATTGGTTACGGGAATGCCACACTGACTGTGGGCTCGAAACGGGACGTTCTGGATATATATTTGAATGCCAAGTTGCCAGTTGTCACAAAGTGAGTGAAATATAGCCGAAATGTCAAATGTCAGCGAAAGACATTATTACTGGCTAGTTGATCCGTCGTCGTCGTTGTACTCCCACTCCCACTCCAAATACCCATCGTCTTCATCATCACCATCATCATCATCATCATCATCATCATTATCATTGCTGTTGTTGTTGTTGTTGTTGGCCTGCTTCCTTGTACTTTGGCTCATCCTTGTCCTTCCTCGTCTACGCATTGTCGTCGTCTGCTGCCACAGATAATCGATAGCCACACACACTTTATATATATATATATAGATGTATATACATGTGTGTGTGTGTGTGGAGTCTGGCAAATGAGAGAGCATGTCAGCTCACCAGCTAACACACCGCCTTCATCATCGTCATCATCATTTCATCGCCAACCAAAATGTGCCTCACTTTAAAATCTTCATTTTCGCAGCTTTCAATTTTATCCATCAGCCACAAATTTTAATGCAAATAACAGTAAAATAATGGTAATATTATTGCGCCCTTCGAAATCAGTTTAAAATTAAATTTAATTTAAATTTCCATCTATAAATTGGACAATATTATCAATCGGCAAGATTAACTAAAATTTATATATTTCGTCACAAAAAAAGTTGCATTTGCATTTCAGGATCATTAGAAATATTTGCAATTGTCGCCAAAAAAAACAAAATAATCTTTGAATATGCAAGTCATTAATATATTTAAAATGAAATAAAATCCCGTTATATACATATACATATACATATATTTTTTGTTGGCTCTAAGTATCTAATCGGCTTACCTTGATTATGATTACATCTCGATGAAACGTTAAGTATATATTCTCGATCGGCATTAACATCCGAGTTTATTTACTCATTCATGAGAGACTTCAACTATTTGAGAATGTTTTTGAAAACAATACACAGATCATGTTTATTTCGTCTTATCGATAACGTCCAATTCTGCAATATCGATACATATTGATTATATATATATATAATAATCATATCCAACTATGCATTTTTCTTGGCTCCAGATTCCCAGCCAGCTCTGAAGTTCGGAAAAGGAAGGTCTCCTGATCACATAAATCATCCATCACGAAAGTTTTGTGCCGAATAGCAAAAAGGCATTATATATCTCCGTAATATCGATACAAATCGATTATTGATATCAATAAAATCCTCAATATATTTATAATGATTGTAAGTAATATAATATAACATATGTTGACACACACACACACATAGATACACACATGTGTATGACTTACGCTAGTTAAAGATATAATGTAGCATACCGATAACTTTCGATAACAATGGTGCTATCGATAAGCCTGAATAGCAGGTGACAATGCTGCTTGATGAGCTACCCAAATGCACCCAGCCACGCCTCCCAGCTCATCACTTAATTTCCAGTGATAAAGTACCGAATATGAACGTGACAAAAGTTGCTGATGACAAAAGCAGCAGCAGCAACAACAGCAACAACGACAGCAACAACAACAGCAACAGCCACAGCAACAGCAACAACAACAACAGCAACAATGCGAAGTGCAATTGCAGCAGAGATGAGTGATTGGGGCAGGGGCATAAGTTGTTGCAGGGAAGGGAGGGGGAAGGGGGGTTGGTTTGTTAGACGAGCCGCACAACAAACAGCAAAATAGAAATGACTTTAATAGCTCATCAATGATTCAAGCGGAAATCCGGTCTGTCCAAGTGCAGTCGGTTTATTGGATACCGGAAAGGCATTACCGTTCATTCCTTGCTCGTCGTCCTCGGCACAGGACGGGCCTGTCACCATCCTCCTCCCCCTGATCTCTGTCCCACTTCCTCCTGCGTCGCTCAATTGCTGCTAGTCTCCTTGTTATTGTTGTTGTTGTTGCTTATTTGTTTGATTGGACTGCCTGACTGCAGCTGCTGTATTGGTGTGCGTGTGTGTGTGTGTGTGTGTGTTTTTGGGTGTTTGTGTGTTTTTGTATGTTTGTGTGTTGGTGCGTCTGCTTAGCTGAACTGATTTTCACGCTGCACCTCCAAAAAAAAATGTGTGTGCAACACAATTTGCATATTGTTTTGTCATACGTCTACTCCCTGCCATAGACAACAGTGGGCTAAATAGATACATTTTGTGGCATAAATACATAAATCAGCCAGTCGTCTGTTTTCGATTTTTTCCATGTATTTTTTCTGATGTATTCATATATATCTATATAGTTCCAACAACAATAACAATAACAAACAATAACAAAGTAATAATTATTTAAAACACATTCATTCATTCTTTTTCATTGAGGTTTTAATTCATTATTTTCATTATATTCATTTTTCATTGAGTCGTGAATCCTGTTTTATCAAAAGTTTTTCAAGAAAAGCATAAGGGAAACAAGAAGAAATCCAAACTTGCACTTAACAAGATTAATTGTACCCCTTCAGATCAAAACAAAATATTATCTGCTTTGGATTACGATTCAATATATAGTGCTCATAGGTATACCTAGTCGATACTTACTGTTAAATGTACAGTGTGCAAGGATTGGTTAATACTGAAAGATGACATTTTCTTAGTCTCTCAATTTCTGCGAACAAAATGTGTTTTTTTTTTAAGTTCCCATTTCCATGGTGCAATCTGGTTTAGCATATCAGCATATGCATCCTATTCAATGATTGTATATACTATGTGCTTGTGTGTGTGTATCTGTGTATTTTTTGGAAGTCAACTTACACACACACACATACAGAGAGACACACACGCACACACCTGAGCATAGACGGGCAGAGCATTTGTCCGACAGCCCTTTGCTCCTGTATTTTGAATCTGATGGTGACTCTCTCTCTCTCTCTCTGTCTCTCTCTAGCCGTCTCTCTCTCTCTTGCTGTTGTTGCTCGGTCCGCTGGCAGGATTGGTTTTATCTGGCTGGTGTGTGTTGTTTGCACATATCTGCATCTGCATTATTATCATCATTATAGATGGCACACGGCCAGTGGCTATGTGACAGTAGCCGCTTAGCTTTTGTATCTCATTTATTATGCAAATCGGAGCGAGACACCAAAAGGGGAGCGTGGAGCGTGTAGCGTGTGGCGTGGCTGGAAAGGGGATTGCAGCTGGTAGATTGTGGCATGCGTCGAATTGCCTTCAATATGGCGCTCCTGCAAAATGGTCAACAAGTTCAACAGCTACAACAATCTGAGCTCATCCTCCCCATCCCCATCCCCATCCTTGGGCTTTTCCTCATGCCCAATCTGATTTCCATTTCCATTTCCATTGCCGATTCCCATTCCCGATTCTCATCATCAGAACTCGACATTCTCTGCATTGGCATCGTCAATTACTCAATCCTAGCTTTTTTTTTACTTATTTTAAAATATCATTGAGTATCTTATATTAATCAAAGTATGAATAAAAAATGTGAAGACCTGGTTACATTTTTTATTGCTTTTCTCCATAAGAAGCTCATAGACCAAACCAGTTAGTTCAAATATGATGTCCACCTTTGCTTTAATCCTCAGAAAATAATGTATATAATCTTACTGTTATTTTATAATTTCAAGTGTTAAGTCTAAGAAGAAAGACTAATCATTTTAGAAAATTCACTCTACGTTCCCAAGTAAACAATTCACTATTAAAAAATAAATTAATAAAACATCCGTACAATGGCCAATAATTTGGTATGGTTGAGGATAGATCGATAGGGTTGAGTAACTATGGCTAAGCTTAGGAGAGTTTGACACTCCAAAAGAAAGGAAGAAAGAGGTAGAGAGAGAGAGAGTAAGAAGAATAAGAGATATAAAATAATTAAAAGAGAGGCCGCAAATAATAAATACTGCCCAAAAAACACCAAGTGGGCTGAACGCCGGGGGTTGCCAGGCCTCCAGCGACATTTACACTTCATAACAATAATGTTAACAGAGAGTGGGAAATATATATATGTATATATAAATATATATATATAGAGTGAGAAAATTGACGCTTGGCAATAATCGAAAGTAAATACAAACTTTTCAATTTTTCAATGTTAATCAATTACGTGATTTAATTGAAAATGCCAAAGTCAATAAAAAAGAAAACACAAATAAAAAATAAAATAAAATAAAATAAAAAAAATAAATAAATATAAGCCCATAAGCATTCAATATATGCAAATACAAATATATGAATATTTTTTTTATTCATATTGCTTATCTATCAATTTCAAATGTCCCGAGTTCTGTTTGTTTTGAATATGTGATTCACAGTTATTTGTTTTCATTTCTCTTTTGATTCATTTTCTGCTTTGTTTGTCAGCGCATTGTTTTTCAATTAATGGAAAGACTCAGAAATTAAAATGCGATTCCAATAACCACTGACGGTGTGTTTACTTATAGAAGGCACTGTACACACAGAGAACAAAACACAATGGAAAAGAAAAATGTAATTTGAATTGGAGTTGGGAAATGAGAAAGGATTCTTGACATTTCCGCGGAAATGCCCGGACACAAAATAATGAAGAAATCAGGGACTCGGAGGAGCACCTCGAATCTAGCTGTTAAATAAATTGAATTGACTTAAACACAAGTCTTTTGGCTTATTCCTAAATCATTTGCAGGAAAGCCAAATTTGTCACTTACATATCTCAGATTAGTCAAATCTCTAACTGAGTGAGTCGCAGTCTCAGTCTCAGTCTCAATCTGTTGACTGCCAGACAAGCTGTTAGCATGTTTTTTGGGCTCTTGTCCCTCTTTAGCCCGAATCTGCATGTGGCTTATTGGCAAAAATCAGCGAAAAGTCGAGCAACTCCAAAATGGCACCGCTTATCTCCTCCAATATGGTAATTAAGGACAATGCCCACTACTCTTAAGATAACCTGCAGTTCCTTGAACCACTTCAACAATAACTGTTTCATTAGATGTACTCCAAGCACTTTGACTTTCTCGTCTATTTTAGCAACAATGCGAAATTATTTATCCGAGCATTGCTTTTCACTTGATTTTTGACACTAAATTGGCTTATTTTTATTTTTGTTAGTATTTTTGGGCGGCCAATTTAAATTCACAGATTCATTGATATCGATTGTAGCGAAATTCAATTTTCGAGTTGCTGTTAAAACAATATGATTTTTTCTTTTTTTTTGCAATTCTAATGTTTTCTGTTAAACGCCAAATAACAAAGAGTTCAATTAGCTTGGCCAACATTAGAATATACATACCTGTTTGTGTGAATATGTGCATATGTGTATAAGAATACTGTAGTCGAGAGAGCTCGACTCGGCGATGCCCTGAACTCACCTGCTGATTTTATTTTGTTCCGCCTGAAAATACAGCTTGGCTGTTTGATTCTAAATTTGAAGGCTTTTTGTATTGTTTATTTTACTGCTATTGAAAATCAATCGATATTTATCGATATATGCGGGGAGTTATCGATGAAATGCAATAGACATGATCTGTTTGTGATATATGAGAGCTTTTAGCCCAAATTAGGTGTGTCTTGCTCTGATGTGTGTTAAATATACCTTATGGAGTCCATTATGTTTGTCGACTTTTTAGTGAGTATCATACAGCTTCCGTAGTAAGAAGCGGGCAGCTTATTAAATTAAGATGTGAGCAGGTGTAATTTACTATTGCAAAGATCTCTATGTGCAATATACAGATATAAAATATATATAGAAATAGAAGAAAGTCAGAGCCGACTTAGAGTAATGTTCATCCCAGAAAGCGACTTGCGGTAGTATCTAAATTGTAGATTCTAAGGTATGCCGAAGAATCGAAAATGCAGCAGCAGGAAATGTATATATATTTATAAATATATATACACAATCAGATATACTTATATATGTACACACACAGAAAAAAAAACGGTCCTTTTGCTGCAATGGGGCTTTGTGAATTGTTTCGACAATGGGGAAACAATAAGAAATAAGAACTCACATCCGAAGGTAGCCAAGGAATGCACAGCAATCCCGACTCCGTCTGCGTTTGTGTGTGTGGGTGTGTGTGTGTGTGGGTGTGTGTGTGTGTGGGTGTGTGTGTCTCAAAACAAATTTCATTTCACATTCAATTAAATTAATTTTAACACCATTTGCTGGCGGCAGGACACCAGCATCGAGAAGATGCCAATGCCAATGATTACAAAGCAGGATGCAAGGAGTTGGAATTGAGAGTTGGTCTTCAAGTTGGGGTTGAAAAAGAGGAAGAGAGTGTGTGTGGGTGTGTGTGTGTTTGTCCTGCTGTCGATGCTGGTCTGTGTTGCTGGCAACGCAAGTGCCGCATGCCTTTGCCACGTTCTCCACATTTCTTCACTTGAGCATTAATGGTTTTTTCTTGCCCTGTCCAGCCCCACTTATATATATGTATACATATATATATATATATATATATATATATATAGGTCGATCTAGTGCGGAATTAAAACTGCGTTGAGTTGCGAGCAAATTCGAATAGCGAGTTAATATAATTACAGAAATAAAGTCTAGAATTTTAATTAAAACACAACTTCATTTACAGCCGCAGACGACAATCTGACGCCGAGCAAATAGCTAAGTGCAGATTCTAGTAGTGGGCAGTGTGTGTGTGTGTGTGTGTGTATGTGTGTGTGGTTGTGTGTGGCTGTGTGTGGCTGTGTGTGTCTCTGTGTGTGTGTGTGGCAGGTGTAGCCACAGTCCAAACATAAACTTGCCAACGACTATCAGTTCAACTAGAAAATTTCGCTAATAAATTTCGAATAATGACTTCGAATTCTACTTAAATCTTTGAAGAATAGAAAAATATATATAATATAAATATAAACTTTAGTCAGATCCTCACAATCTTGATGATCTCAAATCAATAGAAGGAGCAATGTAATGTTTATCTGATCTTTAAATATATACACAACATACATCATATTTGAATGCAGCAGGCAACCAAAGTACTCTCGGGACAGTCATCTGCAATCATCTGTCTTGGAGACCAGTCGATGATTGCATTGTTCTTAAACAGCTGGCGATTGTTCTCCTAATCAGCAGCATTTTCTGCGAGTGTACGCTCTGTCTCTGTCTCTGTTTCTATATCTTTCTCTATCTCTGTCTCTATCTCTGTCTCTGTCTATGTGTGCGCTGACAGCAATTTGCGTATCAATATGGGCACATAATGCTTCGAGAATGATTTCCAAAATTTGCATTTAAATTAAAAATTATATTTGCAACACAAACAGACGTTCAGTGGAAAAGGAAGGCGGTTGTGTGTGGTGTGTGTGTGGTGTGTGTAGTGGGTGTGGGGTGGGGGTAACTTAGGGCTGGCAGTCCCAACTATGAAACATACAAAAAAGTAAAACAGCAGCAGCAACCAGAAAATACACCAACAACAACAACAACATCAAAAAATGCAAATTTTGCAAATTTTAGGCACAAATTTAGCCAAAATTAGTTGTTGAACAAAAATGCGTTGCGCACACGCAACGTGCGCCCAGAACCAACACACACACACACCAGACTTACACACGCACCCACAAATTCTGATGTGCACATGTCAGCTGGCAATCACGAAGTCACCTTTCCATTCCCCAACCTGCTGGCTGCAACACTTGCCACAGCTGCGGCTTTTGTAGCTGCTGTTGTTGACTGATTCTGATGATGCCACAAGGTGCCGCAACTACAACACTGTTACTCAGCAGTGGCAGTTGCAGTTGCAGTAGCACTCGATTGAGTCGATGCCAGTCGGGGCCAGCAAGCTGGAGCATCAGAAAACACTGTTGGATCATTATAATTAATTACAGCCAAGTGACCTGATGCCATTGGATGAGCAGGGCGTGGCATTGGTGCATTGGGCAACCGATCGCAATGCCACCGAGATCATTGAGTATCTGGTTGAGTGCGGTTCCGATGTGGATCAACGCGAGGCGGAGCAACAGACGCCATTGCACTATGCCACCAGTTGTGGCCATGTGGCGGCATTGCATAACGGACTTGGAGCTGCGGAATGCGGATGGTGAGACGTGCATCGATGTTGCCGATGATGAGCAGATTTGTGGCACACTGCAAGCGGAGCTCCAGCTGTTTAAGAATTCAGTTGTTAATCTTCCCTCTGCTCTCAATATTAAATATATTTTTAATTTCTACGAAATTAAGTGTCGATCGTAGTTGCTTAATATGTGTGCGTGTGTGTGTGCGTGTGTGTGTGCGTGTGTGTGTGCGTGTGTGTTCATTTGAAATGTCAGGTTTACTCTGAGCCCTTCGGCATCACCTTGTCAATGGCCATCTCAAAGTCCTTATGGATAACAGGGTCGTGCCGCTCGAGGAATGCATACATCGCAGCCACGGTGCAGATGCCTTTGATCTCGGCACCAGATGCACCTGGCATCAGTTCGGTAATCTCACGCAAATCGATGCCTTCGTGTAGGTTCATTTGGCTCGTGTGAATCTTTAGAATATCGAGACGCGCTTCCTCATTTGGTGATGGGAATTCAATTTTGCGTTCAATACGGCCGGGAAGTAACAAAGCTGGATCAAGTACATCGATACAATTGGTGGCCATGATTACTTTTACATTGTTGATATCCTTAAGGCCATCCAGCTGACTGAATATTTCCAAAATGATGTTCTGCACCTGAGAGTCACCGCCCGATCCAGATGCAGTACGCCATGAGCAGATCGAATCAATTTCATCCATGAATATAATAGAGGGAGCAGATTCGCGGGCCAT
Source organism: Drosophila kambysellisi (assembly GCA_035042185.1). NCBI lineage: Eukaryota > Metazoa > Arthropoda > Insecta > Diptera > Drosophilidae > Drosophila > Drosophila kambysellisi. The sequence continues at coordinate 2,785,873 of JAWNLS010000691.1, read as the reverse complement.
CACAAACAAGTCCCGTACCATACGCGGACCCTCACCAATGAATTTCCGGACCAGTTCGGCCCCAGAGACTCGAAAGAAGGTACATTTGGTGTGCTGGGCCACTTCAAGGGCGAGCATCGTTTTGCCAGTACCGGGCGGACCATAAAGTAGGACACCCTTGGGCTGAGCAGTGCCCTGGTATTCTAACAGTGCCGGATGCTTTATGGGTTGCTCGATGGCCGCTTTGATATCTCTGATTTGTTTAGCCAATCCGCCAACCATTTTGTATGTCGTACCTTGAAATCTATCGATTTTCGTCAATGAGACCCACGGATCCACTTTCTTGTGCATCGTCAAGCTATGTTTGCGAAGTGCCGCACGACAATCTGGATTAACATCGTTGATATCAATGCAATCATCCAAACCAACCAATTTGCGCGCCTTGACCGTTTTCAGCACCTTCTTTAGCACCTTCTTCAGCTCCTTCTTTTTTCTAATTGTCTTGACAACTCCTCCGACTTTGCTAGCTTTTTTCGTCTCCAACTCTGGCAACTCTACGTATATCGAACTCACTGAAATTTCAACATTTTACACACATTTGTTTAAATTTATATGTTTTTCTTTTCTTTTTTTTTTGTTGTAATTTTTATTAGCTTTTTTTTACCTCTGGCAGTGAGCTCTCTGAGCTCCACCTCCAACTGACGTAGATTTTGCATCTCGCTTGCCGCCTGGAATTGAAAGTCCTCGATTTTTTGTATGTAATTTCCAAAAAACCATTTGCCCATTACCTCGGCCTCCTTTATATCAAACTGCAAATTTATCATTTTTTTGTGTTTTTTTTTTCGATACATTTTGCTCATTTTATTCAGCAATCTCATTTTTAATTTAGTTAAATGCTGCCAATTTAATTTGCAGCAGAAAATTTGTGCCTTTAACAGCTTTGACAGCTTTAATTGTGAATCAGCAAGTCTACAAATTGATAAATATCGCAATGGTGTAGAGATGGTTAAGTCATATCGATACTTTCAGATTGAGTACCAAAAATTAATATTCAAATTCAAAATAAATTTATTCATTTCGGCCAAATCAATTAATTTTCGTTTTCGTAAAATATGCTGCATAAGAAATTATCCAATTGTGAAAAACAACTAGTTTTAAACGATGTGCGAAATGAGTACAAAATATTGTGGACTATCGATAGCTAATCGAGTTTAGCATCGATTTGTGCTTGAAACCTTTGTGTTTCATCTCAATTTTGAATATATGTTTGAATTTATTACGTATTTATATTAATATATACACATATAAATTTATATTGCCTGTAACAACAAGAACCTGTGCAACATGTGGTTGCAGCATGGCTTCCATTGCTGCAGAACTGCGATCCAGTGAATCCAGAGCAGAGTTCGGGAAAACACTTTGTCTAATTAAATGAGTGAAACTCGCAATGAAAATGCTGTGTTTTGGTTGATGGATGAACGAATGGATGCCCCAAACTGCAAATACAAAATGTGTTTATGATTTGATTAGTGTTGCAGTTGCAACAACAGACCAATATTTCTATTACATCTGCATGTGTGTGTGTGTGTGTGTGTGTGAGTACATTTATACATTAAGAATATACAAAATTTGAGCATAAATTATTGTTCGCTTCGATAACTTATCGTTGTCGATAACAAAAGCCAGCATTCGTCTCTGTGATTGGTTATCGGTTGCCTGCCAAAATGCCGGCGAGTAAAAATTTCAGTTAAGCGATCGCTTTAAGCCGATTTTGGTGCGTTATCAATACTATATATTATATACTACAAATGCAAAAGCTATCACAACAGTCCGGGCATCAACTGGCTCGAGATTTGTGTGCATCCCGAGGGTGTTCTCAATTTTACGGCGAATCGGCATCAGCTGATTCTCAACGCCATCTTCGATGCTGTCGAGGGTCAACAATTTATACCAGTTCATTATAAGGTGGGTGTTCAACTTGATTTCTCTTAACTTTTGAATATCTCTGTTAATTTTATGCTGACATCGGCAGTGTGGACATCATGTGGACAACTTTCTCCTTCGCTCCCGGACACCGGCCGTGGACAATCAGTTTAAACATGGCTTATGCATTCAGGTCTCCACCGGCGCCAGTCTGTTTGACTGTCTGGTTCAATGTGGCCGAATACAATTTGCACACGGACTTGATCGATTGTAATCATTTCACAGGTAAAATTGAAAGATTTGAAGATGTTGAAATCGCCACAAGGACACTCTATTCTTCTGCAGCCGCGCTTCCTTTGCGTCCTTGAGGATAACCGCAATACAATGCGAATACGCCACGTGAGAGCACAGGACATGCATTCCATTTGAGAGCAGTAAGACACATCTGCACATGTGGCAACTCCACTTCCCCACGGCAGTCATCAGTGCTGTCAACACTCTTGGCCAGATCGGATATATATATATATACATATTTTATATATTTTCGGCGTATTATTCAAATTGTGCACATAGTTAGAGAAGGAATGCAGCTCGACGAGGAGGCAGCTCGACGAGGAGATACCCTAGAGACAGATGATTTTAGCATCTGCTCCAAATTTCTAAATTATGCAACTACTCTGATCTTTACAGTCGGTGCCACTGCAACTTCAACTGCAACAGCCACTGCCACTGCTGAGTAACAGTGTTGTAGTTGCAGCACCTTGTGGCATCATCAGAATCAGTCAACAACAGCAGCTACAAAAGCCGCAGCTGTGGCAAGTGTTGCAGCCAGCAGGTTGGGGAATGGAAAGGTGACTTCGTGATTGCCAGCTGACATGTGCACATCAGAATTTGTGGGTGCGTGTGTAAGTGTGTGTGTGTGTATGTGTGTGTGTGTGTGTGTGTGTGTGTGTGTGTGTGTGTTCTGGGCGCACGTTGCGTGTGCGCAACGCATTTTTGTTCAACAACTAATTTTGGCTAAATTTGTGCCTAAAATTTGCAAAATTTGCATTTTTTGATGTTGTTGTTGTTGTTGGTGTATTTTCTGGTTGCTGCTGCTGTTTTACTTTTTTGTATGTTTCATAGTTGGGACTGCCAGCCCTAAGTTACCCCCACCCCACACCAACTACACACACCACACACACACCACACACAACCGCCTTCCTTTTCCACTGAACGTCTGTTTGTGTTGCAAATATAATTTTTAATTTAAATGCAAATTTTGGAAATCATTCTCGAAGCATTATGTGCCCATATTGATACGCAAATTGCTGTCAGCGCACACATAGACAGAGACAGAGATAGAGACAGAGATAGAGAAAGATATAGAAAGACAGACAGAGACAGAGCGTACACTCGCAGAAAATGCTGCTGATTAGGAGAACAATCGCCAGCTGTTTAAGAACAATGCAATCATCGACTGGTCTCCAAGACATGCTGGAGGTGATTGTCCCGAGAGTTCCTTGTTGCTCTCATGATGCGCCTCAACCATTTTATGTGGGCGTGAGTTAAGATCATTCAGGTGGTGAGGAACTAGTTCAAGCTTAAAGAGTTCCTTTGGAAAACAAGCAAAAGGAGCAATTACAAGAGTTGCATTAGAATCGGATAAGAATAACAGACTTCTAATTAATAATATAGGATCTGCCTATTGAGCAAACGGGTAATTTTATTTTCGATATATATTTTTTTTGAATAATAGCGAGTTGCTCTAATTTAATTTCTTGCAGATTGAACAAATATCAGTTTTTGCTTGCTGTCTCACACGTTGTGTACACATATCATTTGTTTTCTTAGAGTGTATATTTGGACACACACACACACACATACACACACACACACGCACAGATTTAATAACGCATACGCATCAGTCAACCGCTGGAACAGGCCGCAGCCAACAGTTTCAGCTGTGTTCTGGCCTGGCTCTGACGCAGGACACGTCGACGATAGTGTGTGTATATGTGTGTGTGTGTGTGTGTGTGTGTATATGTGACCGCTGTAGCCACCGAAAAGCTGACAACATCAACGAAGCCAAACACCAAAAACACACACACAAACACACACTAAAACTACTGTGTATTGATTTTTGAAGAATTCGTTAGTTGCATGAAGCTTTCTCTATCCCTGTCTCTCTTTATTTGACTTTGTCTCTATCTATCCATATGACCGACTTCGAATGCCTGTTTTTAATGTTTATTGGCGGTGGCAGCGCGTCGACAAAAACAACCAACAAACACAACAACAACCAACAACCAACAACAACAAAAACAACAACTACAAAATTGCAAACGCAGAAAAGAAGAACAAAATGCGCATCCCTGGGGTGAAAGTGTGTGTAAACCGGCGAAGGTGTCACTCTGTTACCAGAGTACGCATTACTATGCATACTACATCCCTCCCTCCTCTCTCCTCCAATCTAGCCAACATCGGATGACAGCCCCCCTAGGAAAGTTTAACCCTTCTGCTTCTCCCCAGTCAATCAACTTGCCGCTGCAGGCACTCAAGTGTGAAATACAAATGCAATGATTGCTATATATGTATGTATATATATATTAAGTCAGAAATAATATCTAAATATATTTATATACATATTTATACATATATGTGGATATGTATATATGTACATATGTTTGTATATTTAAAATGTAGCATTCCGAAATACAGTCCTAAACAATCTCTTGCAAATTTCATATTGCCATTGATTTGATTTTGATAGAAATTTATTTGCATATTAAAAAAAATATATCTGAATTATCAAAAATCAGCGAAACAGGGATTTGGGTTCTCTTCAAATATATAATGTGATATGTATGTTTTTGAAGTCAATAATTATCGAATTGAACTAAGCATCCAGGCAAAAGTAGCAAAGATATCGAATCGCATAATGGCGAAAAGAAAGGTAGAAAATGATGAGAAATATGTAAAAAAAAAACATTGTTTTCTGTTTTTTATTACTTAACTGTTAATAACTGTATGTGTGCAAGGATCAATCAATCCGTAAGAGTATCTCCTAGTCGTGGTTTTGCTTGTTGCTCTCTGTCCATTCTGTGCATTGAAGGCACCCATGGCAACACTGCACTTCCGCTAAGTGCTGACCTGCAGGCATACCTCAACCCAACCAAACCCAACCCAACCCACCCCCCAACCCCACCCCCTTTTCCCCACGCATAGCCAAGGGGAAGATGTCAGGGTTGGACAGTCATTAAAAATCATTTCACAAGTCGTCAAATGCGATTATGAACTCATTTCACTATTTTGCCCATGAACTACTTTGATGTTTAATTTGCAATTTAATTTGAATGTGCCCGGTTGGCTAGCACTGTCCATGGGCACCTAACCACGCCTCCTCGCCAATCGTCAGCACCGCCAACAGAACAGAACAGAACACAACAGAACACCCGCTGTGGCAACTGTTGCTGAAGTCCACCTGGGCGTATGAGCAAATTTCAAAAAGGGGTACAAAATACTTTGGCGATAATTTTATTATTGTTAGTATTGTTGTTGTTGTTGTTGATGTTGTTGTATCTGTTGTTGTGGTTGTTGTTGTAGTTGTTGTTGTTGCTGATGTTGCTGATGTTGATGCTGATGCTGATGCTATTAGTCGGTTGCCAGCTGCCCATTAACGTCCATTTAGTCAGGCGCCACGCATTTCTAACTTGATAACATTTTCTAATTGCTGCCAGTTGTAAAAGGGAGTGAGTGAATGGATCCAAGGGGTGCGGGGTAATGGGATGGAGTGGGTGGGGGAGGGGGAGGGGGAGTGAAAAGAAGAATGAGGAGAGTGTTTAGATAGTAACGTTGTGTAACATTTATTCCAACTGACAAGTCGACCTGGGGGATGGGGGGGGGTGGGTTCTGGGAATTGCTAGTGAGTTCGTTTGAGATCGACCTTTGCCATTGTTGCTGTTGCTGTTGTGGGAGTGGGAGTGGGAGTGGGAGTGGCAGCAATTAGTGCATCAGCATGCGAAACCTTTCGATCTCAGCTGGCAGCATTTTCCCACACCCCTTCTTCAGCAGCCTGGACACTTATCACACACACACACACCCACACACAACCGACAAACGACGCCATTTATGAATATATTTTAAAATTCATGGCATTCAGAAAGATGTTGTTGCTGTTGTTGTTGCTGTTGTTGCTGCTGTTGCTGCTGTTGCTGCTGTTGCTGTTGCTATACTCTGTTTTCTGAGGCTTAATGGTTAGATGCAATGTGGATTAAATATGTACTCTTTTCATTAAAAACACCAAAACATGCCAATGATAGATGGATAGTCGGACATTTTTAAGTCGATCAGAGAGCTGATTAGGAATATAATGCGTTAAGCTCCTTACATACGTTGGTACAAAATTATAATAGGAATACTCAATTAATAATTATTGTAGAGACTGGGATTTGGGGCTGTTGACTTGCTCAAGGTTGGATACGTTGAATCCATCGATCAGGTTTAGAACAGAGTATGACATAGTCGGATAATTTCTTATTATTGCACGTTATTAAATTGAAATCTAAGCGGAAATTAAATTGTCCCGACCCGACTCTGCAAAGGGAGTAGAGGAAGGAGGAAGGGACTGGGTGAAGCAACCTGAAGAACCTCATGCGTTGCCTGAGACATTTTAATGGACATGGAAGACCAAAGTTCAGCTTGGATACTCGGATACATGTTGCAGTGTGCCCAGTCACAAGAGCTAATAGCGAACTACTGTGCAGGGGCGGAGCAAAGGGGGAAAGGAGATTCATATAAAGTAGACACGTCACACAATGACTCGACTGATTTAAAATATATGCCACGAAAATGATTGAGTTACTAAGTGCAGCATTAATTTTAAGGCCTACAAATATATCTTTAATATTTTTTTGTAATTAATTTATTAGCTTTTTATTTATTTATTTATTTATTACTAGGGAAGACAAGTGGATCAATGGGGCTTACTTCACCCTGTCAGCTGTCCAAACCTAACCGAATCTATTATCGCAATACTGCACCATCGATGGGATTGTTACACGGAACCTCGCAAATGAATTAATATATTTATCTTATGGACAACCACATTGTTTTCAGCAATTAATTATCAATTCATTTATTGCACAAATGTTGAAAATTCAAATTAGCGTTAAAAAAATTGTTCCGCTAAATTTTAGAAAGTATTTTTTTTTTATTTAAAAATGTATTGATAGCTTATCATTTATATCGATATCACTGTCGATTTTTATCCATCCACAGTAAACAGTACCTGCATTTTTAGAGCAACGAATCCACATATATATAATGAATCTTTTTATTTATCCGGGATACAAGTAGTTATGCTGAAGGTACGCTGCAATATCCTTCTGTGCTCCCCCTTTGTGGAGAGCGCCCATGCAATGTGGCAAGTGTGGCAAGTGTGTGCGCTACACGCGACCTGGGGGCCAGTGTCAGCAGTGTGTAACCAACTTGAAGTGCACACTGAAAGGCACAGAGAATGCGGCCCTAAGATGAGAGCCGTGCCAGTGCTCCAGCTGAAATGGTAGCTGGAGGCAGATCAGAGCCCACAGTTCACAGTTTAGGGAGAGCTTGCAGTGGTTCCTATTCCACATATTTCACCTTTTGAACTGAAGACTGGAGTTTGGATGCAAGTCGAAAATGGCGACACGCGTTGTCAGTAGACGCCACCAGGATAGGATACGACAGGGCAGGACAGGAGCAGGAGGCTGTTTGGGTCACGTGCCAAATGGCAGCTTCTTTGGGGAGCTCCTTGGGCTAACAAGCTTGAGGCGTTTTATAGGTCGGTCTGCTGAAAGGGGCTGGCGGGAGGAGGGGGGTGGGTCCACAGAGATGGCGCGTTAATGTTTCTTTTACGTGAGTGGTCGTCGTTCCCCGACCCACACCCCCATCCCGACCCGTTACGTCTTTGTCCGCCACTGTTGTTCTGTAATGTAAGTTAATAGCCATTGTTGTGCCCCATGCTTCCTTCGCTCACCGTGCCTCCCTTGCTGTGCTTCTGCAACAAAAAGAGAAAAAACAAAAAAAAGGTAGTAACGGCAGCTTTATTGATAATTATTGTGCCATGCTTCTTACATTTGTATACCCTGTATATTCATTAAAAATTACTCAAAATGGGGTATGAGAAATGGAAGATAGCAGAAAAGAAGAAAAAAGAAGACACAATTCTTCAGAAGTGAAAGTATTCATTTGTATCCATCAATTTTAGTTCTTGTACCTAATTTAATATATCGACTACTGCTTAGCATAAAGATTACCTTGAAATTTAGAAAGTTACCTAAAAATAAATTTCTTTTTGAAATGTAGAAAAAATGGTCAGATTTTCAGAATTAATTTCTAAATATAGGAAAAAAAAATGTCTAACAATTTGAAAAACTTTGTACTTGTACTTTTGTGAAAAATATTTTATATTTTTAAGAAACAAATTTCTAGAAAAAATAAATAAAAATCAGTTTTATTACAGGGTATTCGCATAGTCGGTCACTATCCATTTCGTGGGACACTCATTTGCTCATGTTTTTGTTATTGTTGCTGTTGCTCCATGCATAAATTTAATTTGCTTAATTAATTAAGAAGAAGAAGCAGCAGCAGCAGCACCAGGACAAGAGGTGGCACTTAAATAGTTGGCCAAGAGGGGATGGATGCGGGGCTTTGTATTCGAGGTTGTTGGTGGGGTGTAGCGGGCGGTGTGGGTGTTTGGGTCAAGAAACCGTGCACTAATTGAAAATAAAGACCAATTTTTTAATTAAACTTTAAATTAATTTATAGAAGTGCCCACTGCTTGAGCACCTTCTCCACACCCTCCACCCATCAGCAAACGCCTGAACTTTGACCCGCAGCGCGGTCACTCAGTTTGAAGATCAAAGCGTATCCGAAAATAAAAATAATCCCAACACCAAAGATAAAACAATGGCAAACAAATTTGAATGTTTTACTTTAGAGAGCGAAAGGTCGACTAACAGATACCCTGTTAAAGACAGAGTGGGTTTGCTGATGCATCCTAAAGAAATTTGTACATTTGATTGCTAATATGTCTGGCTATGTTACATATATATACGATGTCCTCACAGGAGTTAGAGAAGGAGCTGCAAGAGGATGCGGCAGTTGCTGACGTCACAATGACGAGCAGCGGTGACGAGGGCAGCTCCAGGCCCCAGACACCATGGCAACTGGAGCCCATCCTCTAGTCATGACTAGAATCATCGATACCAGGGTGGCCCAGGTGAACATTCACCACGCCAAAGCAGCCTCGGCGGTGCTGGCTAGAATGTTCACCAAAGAACATCTTGGGCTAGCCCTGGTACAGGAGCCATGGGTGTATAACGGCATTAAAGGCCTTTATACATCCGAATCGAAGGTAATCTGGGATCAGAGAAATCTAGCCCCTAGAGCATGCATCATGGTAAGGAAAAGTACTAATTTCACTATCCTTTCAGAATTTTTAACTAGAGATTGTGTCCCGATAATGGTCCAGGCCACTGGCGACACTGCCTCTATGGTATTTGTGTCGGCATACTTCGCAGGAGATGGACCCTGCCCACCACCAGAAATTGAGAGACTGGTGGAGTGCTGCAAGAAGGAGAAGATGCCGATAGTTATCGGATGTGATGCCAACGCGCACCACTCGATATGGGGCAGCAGCGGCATCAACACAAGGGGTGAGTACCTAACAGATTTTATTACTAAATATAATCTAGAAGTAGGTAATGTCGGATCTACACCGACATTTGTAACAAGGGTTAGGGAGGAAGTCTTAGACATCACCCTGGTCAGTCGGTCCCTAAAACCTCATCTTAGGGACTGGCACGTCTCTCCAGAGGAATCTATGTCAGACCATAAGATAATCCGATTTAAGCTGAAGCTAAATACGGATAGTAGTACCCCCAGTAGGAACCCCAGAAAGACAGACTGGGAAAAGTTCAAGTCCACCCTAGAGCTCAACCTCTCCAACGGGACATCTGGTATACCCAGAACCCCACCTGAGCTAGAGAGAGCTGTAGGAGATTTAAATAAAAGCATAACAGATGCTTTTATGGATAGTTGCCCCTTAGGGAAAAAACGCATGGTCAAAGATGCTCCCTGGTGGAACGAGAGCCTGGAAAGGCTACGTTCAACCACACGTCGCCTCTTCAACAAAGCAAAGAGAGACGGAGGATGGGAGAGGTACCGTGAAAGTCTGACCTCCTATAACAAGGAGATCAGGAAGGCCAAAAGGCAGAACTACAGGAAATTCTGCGAAAGCATTGTTAGCACAAGCGAAAGCGCCAGGCTCTATAGAGCTATGTCAAAGCGAACGCCTGATGCTAACTTAGCATTGAAGCGTAGAGACAACTCCTTTACGAACAGCAATATGCAAAGGCTTGAGCTCCTTTTCGAAACGCACTTCCCAGGTAGCATACCCTATCGGGAAGAAATTATCGTGAGAGGGAGCAGGTATAGACCGTCGACTGCTGACTGGGCATGTGCCAAGCTGACAGTCACAGCCGAAAGATTGAAATGGGCAATTGGTACTTTCCAGCCCTACAAGTCTCCAGGCTTAGACGGGATATCACCAGTATTTTTACAGATCGGCAAGGACTTACTCCTCTCCCGCATCAAGAAGATACTGCAGGGTAGCCTTGCCCTCGGTTTTATACCGAGCGCTTGGAGAAGTGCTAGGGTGGTCTTCATCCCCAAGGCTGGGAAGAAAGACATCACCAACCCAAAGTCCTTCAGACCCATCAGCTTGACTTCGTTTTTATTGAAAACATTGGAAAAGCTGGTGGACTACAATATTAGAAGCACTCTGCTGATGCAGAGTCCGCTGCACACAACGCAGCATGCTTATAGAGCGGGCAGGTCCACGGACACTGCACTTTATCAGCTGAAGAGCATGTTAAGCTCAACAATTGATAATAAGGAGATAGCACTGTGCGCCTTCTTGGACATAGAAGGCGCCTTTGACAACACGTCACACGATGCGATTAGGGCCACCCTTGAAAGAAGGGGTTTGGACTCCACCACCAGTAGGTGGATACTGGCACTACTGGGGTCCAGACAAGCCACCGCATCAACACATGATAGTAAAGTTACAGTCTTAACCACCAAAGGCTGCCCACAAGGGGGTGTACTATCTCCGCTACTCTGGAGTCTGTTAGTAGACGAACTGCTTAACAGACTTACCACCAGAGGTATCCAATGTCAAGGCTATGCCGATGATATTGTAATAATAGCGAGAGGCAAATTTGAGGAGACACTCTGCGATATAGTCCAGACAGGGTTAAAAATAACGAGTGACTGGTGTATGGAGGTTGGACTCAACCTAAACCCTACAAAAACAGTCATCGTCCCCTTTACTAGACGGTATAAACTGCAGAGGATGAAACAAATACGGCTCTCAGGATGCCTATTAGAAACCAGTAGGGAAGTTAAGTACCTAGGGGTCACATTTGACAGCAAGCTAAACTTTGGCACCCATGTAGAAAACACGGTATCGAAGTGCTCTAGAGCACTCTATACGTGCCGGAGTATAGCCGGAAAGTCATGGGGTACATCACCAAAGATTATGCGATGGCTATACACAATGGTAGTGAGACCCATGCTGACTTATGGAGTAATAGCATGGGGTGATAGAGCACGGCTTATCACCGTGAAAAGAGAGCTGCAGAAACTGCAGAGACTGGCCTGCGTATGCATGACAGGGGCAATGCGCACCTGTCCAACAATGGCCTTGGAAGCCTTAATGGAGATAACACCACTCCATCACACAATAAGGCTCCAACAGAAAGCTACGCTCTTAAGGATGTCAGCGGAAGGAGTTGGAGGCTATCACATCCTTAGCCAAAAAGATGCCCAACGACTTTCAGATGAACTTCCCTTCCGCCTGATCCATCCTTTTCCACAACATCATTATACCCTTTCTAACTATTTTAAAGAATTGCAAATTGCAAATGGAGCCGCAGCCCCCAGTTTTAGCTTCCAATTTTGGGCGACTCTGGGCGGTTGGCCAGTGGAGTGGGCGTGGCTGTTGCACAAAATCAACATTACACTAATGCTCAATTAATGCGACTTGCACGTTTGCATTTTCTAATTCGCACACACACATTCGCACACACACACACACACACACACACACACACACACACACACACACATACACACATTGCTGAAATTTATTTCTCCTAATGTTGCGCAATATTTGCACTTTGTTATATGAACTGTAACCAGCGAACATCGAATAAAATGGCTGCAAACAACGACAGAGAAGAACAGAGACAAAGAGAGAGCGAGATGGCGTTAAAATGCATTTTCTTTCTCTTGTGGCAAATGCAGAGTGCTACTCTGAGAAAAAAGTAAATCTTAGATCTATGTCAGCAATTATGTATTCTTGATTCAGGTAAAAAACAAACAATTCCAAGTAAATATAATTTAAATCTTCTTCCTTCTCTCATTTGTATTCTACTCTTTAAGAACACATTCCATGTTTGAGATTGTTGATCTTAATTTGAGATTAAGAGATTTTCCCTCTTGGAATAAAATATTTCAGCTACAAGTCTATATTGAAGGGAATGATCGAATTCTACAACTCACAAATGTACCACATTTTATGCAACATTTTTGGAGAAGTTTGGAGAAGCTTAACGATTTTTGAATTTAAATATTTCTGAAGTGGGTTTTCGCCAGCAGGACATAAGTAGTATTTTCATCCATTCAGATAAAAATTTAAACAAACGTTTGCAAAACTTGTTCGAAATTCGAAAATCTTTTTTAATTTGATTTATAAAGATGAATTGAGGAAAATATCCCAAGTCACATATGGTATCTTTGATCTTATTAAAACATGGCATATTTACTTTTTTATTTCAGGTAGTGCATTCATATATCGGAGCTGGCAACAGGACAATCTTTTTTGTTTTTATTTTTTATCAATCGTCAACATCGGTCACCTATATATCATAGCTTTAAAGGAAGAATTGGACGGTTTTAAAATTTCTAATGAAAGTTATTTGTCAGCAGAGTCATGCTGCGGCCTGCAACTAAATGTAATCATAGTTTCTTATTATCTTTATTCCTTGCAACACTTAAAGACTGCATTATTGAATTTGGATACTGATAATTGAATTTAAGCATAGAAATTATTCGCTAATTGATGGCAAGCAAATTAGGAAATGTTTGTTAACGCTTTGATTAACTCGCGTTCGAGTTGTTTGCTCTCCTTTGAAGTGCATAAATATGTATGTATATGTTATGTTTATGTGTAAATATGTATATGCAAAGTAAATAGGCAAGTGCAATGTTCAATTATCACCTCATTAGCTGCTGCATTCGTCTGCAAACTGTTTTGACTAATTGACAAAAGTGGCTATTGAGGGTACCAAAGAAAACACAAACTCAAACTCCAACCGCAACCCAAGACCCAACCCCCAATCAAGGACGCAAACCCAGCAACCCAAAAAACCACAGCCACAACACCACTTGAAGCACTTTGCTTGTTGTTGTTGTTGTTTTTCGTTGTTGTTGCTAAGGAAAAACTCACACTTACACCTAATAGAGGAAAGCTGAAATGAGTAAATGGTGTGTGTATGTGTGTGTGTGAGTGTGTGTGTGTGTGGGGAGGGGGGTGATTCAGGGGTTGGGTATTGTATACAACTGTGTGCAAAGGTTGGAAACAAAAAATATTAATTAAATTAAAACCACAAAACCAAGCCCGCAAATATCCGCACACAAAATGTTGTAATCACGATTTATGCTGAGTTGGTTATTTACACTTTGCACTTAATGTACACACACACACACACACACACACACACTCACACACACACAGGAACATTTGGAATGCATGTTGCACACGTTGCGCGGCGCTTTTTGCATGTTTAGCACAAAATAATATGCAAATTATGCAATTATTTTAGCTATGTGCTTCTCTGTGTGTGCGGGCGTGTGTGTATGTGTGTTCGAGTATGGGTGAGTGTGCGTTCGTGTACACCCACTCCCTCACTATTGAATACCCTGTATATCAACGCGTAAGAGCTGTGAGGAACAGATATAAACAGATACAGATACAGAAATAAAGGTACATACACAGATACAGATACAGATACAGATACAGATACAGATACAGATACAGATACAGATACAGATACAGATACAGATACAGATACAGATACAGATACAGATACAGATACAGATACAGATACAGATACAGATACAGATACAGATACAGATACAGATACAGATACAGATACAGATACAGATACAGATACAGATACAGATACAGATACAGATACAGATACAGATACAGATACAGATACAGATACAGATACAGATACAGATACAGATACAGATACAGATACAGATACAGATACAGATACAGATACAGATACAGATACAGATACAGATACAGATACAGATACAGATACAGATACAGATACAGATACAGATACAGATACAGATACAGATACAGATACAGATACAGATACAGATACAGATACAGATACAGATACAGATACAGATACAGATACAGATACAGATACAGATACAGATACAGATACAGATACAGATACAGATACAGATACAGATACAGATACAGATACAGATACAGATACAGATACAGATACAGATACAGATACAGATACAGATACAGATACAGATACAGATACAGATACAGATACAGATACAGATACAGATACAGATACAGATACAGATACAGATACAGATACAGATACAGATACAGATACAGATACAGATACAGATACAGATACAGATACAGATACAGATACAGATACAGATACAGATACAGATACAGATACAGATACATATACAGATACAGATACAGATACAGATACAGATACAGATACAGATACAGATACAGATACAGATACAGATACAGATACAGATACAGATACAGATACAGATACAGATACAGATACAGATACAGATAAAAATAATAAATAAGGACGAATTGCATTCCTGGTTAGGTTTTGGTAAGTGGTATCAACTAGTCAACCAGAATAGCCACTCTGTTTTTTTCATGTTTTTCTCAAAGTGGTTGTGCGTGTGTGTGTGTGTCTATATGTGTGTGGCAGGTGCAACGTGACCAACACAGTGGACAACAGCAGCAGCAGCAACAACAGCAACAGCAGGAACAGCAGGCAGGCACTTTGCCTGATTGCTCCCGTCTGCTGAACGTCGGAATCCCGACTCTAATCGCTTTGCGTGGCAAGGGCAGCAGGAGCAGGCGCAGCAGGAGATGGAGCAGGAAAAGTCGGCTTTGGTTAGTGCTGCGCTTAAGCGGTCCTGATTTCTGCCAGATCATTTGCCAACTTTGCCAGCCAGCCAACCAGCCAACCAGCCAGTCAGCTAGCCAACTTGCTCGTTGTCCTGCCTGTCCTTTCCTGTCCTGTCCTGTCCTGACCTGGCTCATCCCTCCTGTCCTGTTTCGCCTGTCCTATCCTGTCCTGCCAGACAACCGCACTCATTTCCTTTTGTGCTGCTGCTGTTGCTGCTGCTGCTGTTTGGCACTGCACATTGTTTCTTTGGACTTTGTCTGCTGCTTCAGTGCGAGAGCTCTGCATCAAGCTCAGTGCGGAGTCCTAAGTCCTGAGTCCTTAGACCTCAGAGCTCAGAGCTCGTCGTCCTTGTTTGTTGTCGCTGTGCCTCAAAATTTATGACAACATTTGGCTAAAACATATGTTGGCAACGCAGCAGCATCAGCATCATCAGCAGCAGCAGCAGCAGCAGCGCCAACAACATTAGCAGCATTAGCAACAATTGCTGTCAGACTTGCGCCCTCTCCACTAACCAGGATCGGGGCTTTTCCCAATTCTTCGCAATACACTTTGTAGCTATATCTAATTATGCACCTACACCTATGTGAACCCAGCCAGATATCAAACTCTTATAGGAACAATCGTTTGATTTGAATATCCTTGCAGAGTTTTTTAATTTTCCTTTCAAATGTGCAGCGCGCTGAGAAATTATTCATAAATTAGATATATTCTCGATTATCCTCACAAGCTGAGTTTCAAACTGAACTGAACTTGAACTGAAATCAAGTAAAAGATTTATGAAAACTTAAATTAAACGAAGAGTGTTCTTAAAAATATTTGTGACAAACAAAAAGTAGAATTTGGATGTTGCAGCAATATTATTTTAAAGCGTACAAAAATGTATATATCAGCAGATTAAATCCGTTCTGAAAGGGTACTTAATCTTGGCTCCTACTAGCAGTGAGTATATAAATCTGTATATATATATATCTGTATATATATCTGTATATATATCTGTATATATATCTGTATATATATATGTTCAGGGTATTAAAATACATAGTGCATATTTACATCTGTATGCACTATGTATTTTAATGCCATGAATTCTGCTGTCAGCTCAACTTTATGTATGCCTATGTATGTATGCATGTATGTGCGTATGTATGTATGTATGTATGTATGTATTTATGTATTTATGAATTTGCAAAGAGTGCTCGAGTAGAAATCCATGTAACATGAAAGCACTTGATAAGTTGTCAAAGTGGGCGTTTTCCCACACCCTTTTTTCTTGCCTGCCCGTTAACACATCATAAAAATAGGCGTTGCCCACGCAATTCATTTATTAAGGACCAATCCCCCTTCCCCGCCCCCGCCTGAATAGCTAATGAGCACAACAACTTGTCGATTTGGGGTGGGGGGAAGCGAAAGCGGAGTTGGGGAAAAAGTGATTTGTACAGTTTCGCAAAAATTATTTATTGACTTTCGTATGCAATTTGGCAGACCAAACGGGAAAAGTGTGGATGTGTGTGCGTGAGTGTGTGTGTGTCGCTTGAGTTATGTAAATTAACCACCCCTCCCCCACCCATTTTTTAACCACTTTTAACTCTGCCGCATATGCGTTAGGCCTTGTCCCATAACAAAGTCACTTGTCAAATGCAGAAAGAAAAACGAAGGCAAAACTCAAATTAAAAGCGCCAACAACAAGCAGAAACAGAGCCAAGCACTTAACGCCAAAAAATATGGATAATGTCATTTTTTTTTTCTTTCTCCCTATTGAACAGCAAATCGAAATTGAGGTCCTAACACAAACCCTCCCGCTCCATTCACCCCCTGACAGGCTACCCTTCTGATGATGCTTCCTGATGTGATTATGATAAAATATTCTCGAGCAGTTTTTATGATTTATGACTTTGAATATGGCTAACAAAACGCCAGTCGACTTGTATTGACGAAGCACCACCACCCGCACCCCCCAGTGGTGTATGTGTGTGTGTTGGTGGGTGGGTGGGTGGTATCGAGGGTGGATTGTACACAATAAGCACTCGAGTGCGTCGGCATAATTTATCCATGTTTGTCCGCGTCGCGTATTGGCAAAGTTTTTTATGTACCACCAACTGGACCAACACCACCTGACCGGTGGGGATGGGGAAGGGGAAGGGGAGCTCGCAATGTCTGGGGTGCAAGTCAGGTCTGGTTGCCACATTTCGCGCATAATTTGCCCCATTGTCGGAAGCTCAAGTTGCGTGAATGAACTTGAACTGCTATTGGCTGACCCTAAATGGGGGGCAGTGCGGTCTGTTGGGGGAGTTGGGGTGCGATGGTGGTGCATCTTTAATTTTCATAATTTAACAAAACGTTCGAAGTAGAGATTTTAGCAGCGACACGACCAGGACTCAAAAAAGGTTTCGCTGCCAGCACATTTTTGCCACGGGCCTTTTTATAGAATTTAGATTGGGTTTGGGTTTGGTTTCTGGGTTTCATTGTGGGTTCAAGTTGGAGATTCGGGTTCCGGGTACCGTCTTAATTCGTTTCACCTGCTGCAGGCATAACGTATTTCGACCGGAATACATTGCATAATCCACGGCTTATCTACTCTCAGACACAAATGATTATTGATGATGTCCTTTGGAGGCAGATCCGAGCTAAGCCGAGTTGAGCTCAACTGAGTTGAAAACGAGTGCTCAATGAGTGTTTGCCAGAGTGTCAATTAATTCACTTTAGGGATTCGAACGCGTTTCTGAATCGTATTCAAATAATAATATGACTTTCGTTAATCCATTGGTATTCAAAAAATATCGAATTAAAATTTATAAAATCAGCGTAAAAAGAAAAAACGAAAAATTGAAAGTTGCAGAATTTTCCAGTGTTTCTAATGTTTCTAAATAAATGAAAAAAAAATTCCTAAAATTGGAATGCGCTTTTTTCATTTTCCTATAAATGTTCTCAAAGTACTCAGCTTTAAAATAAATAAACAAATAAACTGAAATATTAAAATACCGATGTAAAATAATAAAATAAGTAACATAAGTGCATATAAAAAAACAATGCACTCAAATAAGAAAATTTTTTTAAAGTCCTTTTGTCAAAGTAATGTCCTTTTATTGCAATTAAAATGACACCTGAACATTCTCTCATTATATTTCCTTCAAATTCCAATAAAGTCACTTCCGTTTAAATAATTTACAACATTGAAAATTCTCTTTCAAAATATTTATATAATTGACTTAGATTTCATGCACATTTCTCGAGTTGTCCATCAACTTCTGCAATTTAACATTTTAATTCAAAGACATTCTATGACAGTCCGTCCCAGCTGCAACTTGTCTCCAGTCATCATTTTTGGCCAAAAGAAAATTGGCTATTTCAAAATGCACAAATAATAAACATTTTCTTGAGTTCACAAATTGTTTTTTGTCTAAATTGTTGTGGCCTTAAAATATGATTTAAATTATAATGCAATTCTTTTGCCATTCTGCTGCTGGCTTATGCAGCAAATATTTCACACATTTTAAACACACACACACACACACACACATACATACACACATACACACAGATGTACACTTGTGGATGGGTGTCTAGACACACTTCATTTTGGGCCCAGGCAGCAATGTGAATTTCTGTCCGTTGGTCAACAGTGGTTGCTGCATAAGTTTTTGTCGGATTGGGGCTAAATGTGTAAGGGGCGGGGGGTTGGGGGTTTGGCTTCAGGGGTTAAACGCTGAGTGCTGATAAAGCCCGGCCAGCCGACCAAAAAGTCTTCATATTGAACGAGTGGCGAACTTTGGTGGTTTTCGTTCATTTTGCGTGGGTTTGCTGCGAGTGCTGATGTTCAACATGATGAAGCATCACTTACCACAAAAGAACACATACACACCAGCACACACATACACACTTACACACACACACATACACATACACATATGTATGTTGCTTG
The DNA here is from genome assembly GCA_035042185.1 of Drosophila kambysellisi. Lineage (NCBI taxonomy): Eukaryota > Metazoa > Arthropoda > Insecta > Diptera > Drosophilidae > Drosophila > Drosophila kambysellisi. The sequence continues at coordinate 2,766,766 of JAWNLS010000691.1, read as the reverse complement.
AATTTAGCTTATTTTGATGAATCCAATGGTCACGCACAGACGAGACGAGAGAATTCCCGACTTGCGTCTCCTTGCTGCCCAACCAAGTACAAATGGGACATATGCAATGTAATCTAATGAATTTGATGATCTATTGTAACATACACACACACACACACACACACATACACACTGGGGGTGTGGGTGAGAGTGGGTTGCTTGATGAGCAAGTAAGAAAGCTATTAGGGGTTAGGCCTTCTGTGCAGTTAAAGGCTTTTTAAAGTCAACTTGCTGCCTACTTTGTATGCGTGACTGAAACACAACCCAGACTCACTGTATGTGTGTGTGTGTGTGTGCTTATACCCTATATCTATTACAAATGTGCAAAGAGATGCCCTCTTGCAGTGGAACAGGTAAAGGCTGTTATTAATACAACTAAAAGTATTTTATTTAATTGTAATATTTGAATTTGAAAACAATTTTTTACACTTCGAGAAAAAAGAAGCCATTAAATTTAAACAATCGTCTGTGGTAGCTCACATTATTATTATATTTCTGAAACAGTATGGGGTTTTTTTTATAAAGACCAGCATTTCTTAAATTCATAATTCCAGGGTTGATTTTTTAAATAAGATGTCCAATTTCGTTGGATGTTTCAGCCGAAAAATGTCTTATTTCTTGCTGAATTCCTAGCAAATATTTTTCTCTAAAAATCAGGTTCTTGTGTTCTACTTTTTAATAATTTATTTCTTAATATAAAAAATTACAAAGTAATTGTCATAAAACTTAAAATTTAAAGAATTATTCGTATATTTATAATAAATATTTTGAAAATCCAGAACATTTTTTAGTTTAAAGAACCATTTTGAGTTTTGGTAGATTTTATATATACTATATAATTATTATTTTTATATATAATTATTTCAATTTAAATCAACTCAATTAACACTAAAATAAATATATAACTCAGCTTTTTATTATACGAAAGGATTACGGGAGGGTCTATTCAAAAAAGGAAAAGTTTCGCGTAAGTTGAAATTAGATTTTATTTTGCATGATTGGCTAAAATCATATTCTTAATGCTATGAGCAGGGTATCTCTCAGTCATGTATTTGCTTGTATTTTCAATTAAAGTTGTTGTTGGTCCCTTCGTTTCTCCCTTTACCCGTTAACTCAATTCTGTCCACCCGCCCACAAGCCACCTTCCTTGGCCCATGTGCACATCTTTAGCTTCTATCTGTCTGTAAGGCTTCCTTCCGGCCGGGTAGACCAGACCCGAAACGAACAAGCGAACGTGTGACTATGCGTGAGACCCACTCTCCCCCCTCCCCATCCTATCTATCTCTCTACATCCCCCCTGTCTCGCATACCCCTCTTCTTCTTTTGGCAGTCGTTCTGTGATATTTTGGAATGCGGCGACAGATATGCATATGTGAAGAGACTTTAACAATGCATGTGTTAGTCTGGGTGTGTGTGTGTGTGTGTGTGTGGGTGTGTGCCCATTCATTCATTTCATTTGAAAAGTCTTCCTTTGGTGGGGGGATGGGGGCAGTTGTTGGGGCGGCATATTCAATTTAGCAACAGAGAAGAAGATGACAAAACGATTGCTTTCGACTGCTTGTCATATAGATGATGAATTGTTCCTGTTCCTGCTACTGCTGCTGATTCTGCTGCCAGCGAACGACGACCCACCGGCCAACACACGCCTCCCCCCCCCACTCTCCACGACAACTCTGCCCATATCCCTTGTTTTCTCCACATTTTGAGCCACCAAAAACTTCCGTTAATCCAAAGAGCCAAGCAGGCTTTGTTTTTGCTGCTGCTGTTGCTTCGGTTCTGGCTGTTGCATATTTATGCCTACTTCTGTTTGCCTGTGTGTGTATGAGTGTGAGTGTGTGAGTGATTGTGAGTGTGTGCGACAAACTTAAAGCGGAAATTAAATTTGGGGCAATCAAGCTGACGGACTCTAGCTCCAACATTCGAAAGTGAAAAGTAACTTTCTTTTAATCAGTTGAGCAAAAAGAAAAGAAAGCAACCCTATTTTATTGTCAACTACAAAGTGTGAAACCTTTACGGATACGACGCACAAAGGAAACGCGCAATAATGTGCATAATGTATGCTAACTGCATTTCAAATAAAGCAAGAGTAGGCAGCTCGACTGACAGATACCCTGTATTCTAGGCAAAGTTTATCTAAATATATATAAACATATATATATATTTATATATTTATATATTTATATATATATGTAGTGAATTACTTGGAAAGTGTATTCAAGCTAGGCGATTCACTAATTCAGAAGTGTTTGCAGTGAGTGCAGTTTCGCACTCAAATTGCGAGTTTGCACTCAAAAAGGCGTCGAACTCTGACAATCTTAAAGGGCTGCTCCGAGGAGGAACGAAGATTGGGGTCTGGTGCTCGGGGTTGGTGTGGTGCTTGTTGTGGGTGCGGGATCGGGGACGGCAAATCAATTAGTTCGATGCATGCAAAAGCGCAAGTTGGCATTATTTGGCGCACTTTCGTTTCCGCTGCATTTCCAGCGTTGCCAACAAACAAAACTAATTACAAGCATTTTCATTAACGCCTACAACTGAACGACTTTTGCCTCCCACCCACTTTTGCAATTCGATGATGCCCAAAGCACAATGGCTAAATTCCATCTATGTGTGTGTGTCTGTGTGTGTGGGTGTGTGTGTGTTAGGCAACTACTTAAAAGTCGATGCGCCAAGAAGGCAAAAACAAGGCTAAAACACTTTTGCAGTCTCTCGCTCTCAAGTGACAACAGCGGCGGCGTCTAAGGACTAGGTACAACTGGGATCGGTGAACAGATGGGGGGTGGGCTGTGGGTCTATGGGGTTTAGCTAACCCTCTCCTCTGCATTCTCCTCTGTCCCTGGCCATCGATAGACGACAAAGTTCCGTGACGCTGTTGCAAACTTCACCGCCAATGCGGCGCCGCTTCAATCTGTGCCGTCGTCAACAACAAAAAAACAGGAGAGCATCACCTCTCTGCTGCAAGCCGAATTCCAAATACTCTCGCACATCAATTAAATTTTGAACTTCAAATATGATTCCAATCATTTTGCTGTCGAAATGTGCAAATGGAGCATCACAAGACTCGTAACCGGTAAATTACCTTTAAATAACTTTGCTAAAAAAAAAAACAAACTTTTTATTCGACCGATTATTTCTATATGATATAGTAATCCGATCCAGTCATCTGTGACATATGTAATATCTGCAATTAAAGACAATTACAAGCCAGAGGCCTATTGACTCGGGTAGTGATGAAGATATCTCCTTCGTGAGTAGAAATAAATACCTTTCCGGATTTCCAACTTGTTTGCGTTGAAAAATCGTTAAACTTGAACAGCTCAAATAATGAAGTTTTATCATTCAAATAAGCCCCGAAAGGGTATACAAAAATATAAAAGAAATTTTCCTTAATTTGTACGTTTTTTTTGTGATGGGCAAACTAAAGCCCGAAACAGACCAAAGGGCCCAAGCAGGGCCTGTGGGACTGGCACGGAGAAGGGGACAGGGACAGGGACAGGGACAGGGATGAGGTGGACGAGGTGGACCAGGGGACAGTGGGCTCGAGTGCCGAATGGCGAGTGAATTGTCTAATTACAGCTGCCAGTTGCAAGGCTTTTTCTTATTGTTGCTGTTGTTGTAGTTGTTGTTGTAGTTGTTGTTACCGTTGTCAGCGACAGGAACAGGACGTCTCTTGTTGTCGTCGTCCTCTGCTTCTTCGTCGTGGGCCAAAGTCGAAAACATCTTAAGCACATTTTTAATTAATTTAAATGCGTTAAGTTGCTTGTCACTTCATTTGGCGATGTCCTTAACATGCCCACACACCTACACCCACACACACACACACACACACACAAATACGCTCACCAATACACATACACACACTGAGTGAATAAATCGCGCTGAAATATTGTAAATCGACATACTTTTGGCGCCTAAAGCAAAAATTCTGAATGGATGCAAGGTTGTGTCTTTCCAAAAAAAAGCATGAGTTTTTCTTATCTTAATTCTCGGGCTTATTTTTCTAAGACTTTCACAAGACATGTTATTTATTTTTTATTTATTGTGGAAAAGTGAGGAAATAAAAGGGGTTTCCATTACGTGTGAGTAAAAATAACGTGGCAAAAGCGAAGCTGTCATAATGGGATCAAGTGTGTCCATGTTTTGGCTCGAAATTTAAATTATTTTGATTGTGAAACCACAAACCTAGTTAATTGTAGATAAAATATTAAAGCCGTAAGTATTCAGGTTAATCTTATTATTTTAATTAGCAACTCAATTGGCTCAATTACTTCTTAAGAGGACTAAAATAGGAGGCGGAGGCGAGTTGCTCAATTGATTAGAGTTTCCAGCACTTGCCTCACATTACATCGTATCACAACTTTCAGCTGAGGCGACTCCAACTAACTGGTTTTACTGGGCTTTGCCCGGACTGTTCTGGGCTGTGAAATGGCCAAATAGTCTATTATGTCCGACAGACAACTGCCTACAAATTGTGCAACTTAATTAAAGAAACGCTGTTCTGCTTTGCCATTGAGCGCGATTCCTGGATGGATGCTCGGCTAACCACGCCCACATCAGTCACATATGTACACGTACACGCACACACACACACACACACACACACACACTCACTCACAAATATGTGTGTGAGGCATATTCGCGAGATGGGCGATCGAAATCGGAATCTGAATCTGAATCTGAATCACATTCAACGTTATTCGCGCTCCGTTTGGGGGCGGGGATAGGGGTGTGGTACGGTATCCTGGGTAATCCGAAAGAGCCTTTTGCATTATAATGCAATTCAATGGAACCAACTCCAGGGACAAGGACAACTCCACACCACGGCTCCATAGTTTTGACCATGTCTGCGGCTGTACTTCATCTCTCTCTTTCCCAAAAGGGAGTTTTTCGTGCAGAAGAACAAAACAAGTACAAAATGGGGGGGCTGAGCGGAGAGTGCTCGACTGTGAGATACCCTTCCAAGCGGATATATAATTCAGATTCCGATTTATTATGTTCTTGTACTTCACAATTTGTGGCATATATGTGGAATGTGAAATAGTCAATGTTGAAACAGAATGCAGACCTCAGACTGGACAAGGGAAAGGAAATTATGATTGTAAAATGAAAAATTTTTAAAAATATCTGTTTAAGCGAACAAAATTCAAATTCAGTTATGGATACGAAGAATAAAATGTAGATATCAGTAGGTTAATTCCGGTCTAGATAACCATTATTTCATACCTTCAATTTACACAAGCATTTGGCTGCTTCCCGGTTTTTACCTAATCAATAGAAAATTATCATATTTTAATCATTAGCGAATCTAAATTCTTAAGTAGAGAAATTTTTCGATATATCATCCATATACCAAAAGTGCAGGCATTATCCTTAAAATAATTTATAAAAGATTTGAAAATTGAAAATTTCAGAGCCTCAACCAGAAAACCAAACCACCCACCTTTTCTCAATTTTTGGATGCAGGGTATGTGAAAACAAAAAATCAAATTTTTTTTTTAAATGAGAGCGAGACAAAATTGAAATCCTATCCGCGCAAAAAATAAAAAATGTGTGTGTGCTGCTTTTAATTGAAAACGCAAATTGGTCATCAATTAATTTGACTTATATTGTAGACAGATATAGCTGCCCAAACAGCGACGGCAAACGTTTGGCAGCTCGCTCCCCTTTCCCCTTTCCCCTAGCTCCTCTCCCGAATCCACCCCTAAATTTGTGCCAGTCGCCACGCCAATTTCCAGTTGCCACCAGTTGGAAATTTATCAGTTGTGTTAAGCGAAAAACCAAACTGAATGCAATTTCAAATAGTTGCATGCAGTGTCCCATTGAAGCTATAAACAAAAAATATAATAGAATTCATATATATTTATATATATCAATAAAATATATATAAAATACATTTCCTGCCTCAAGAGACTTCATCTGCCTTGGATGAATTAGAACATATTTATGACATATTTGAATTCTTCAATATCTGTGATAATTTTAACTTTTTAAAAGTCAATGAAAGGAAATGCTTATTTAATTGATATAATTGTTGTCCTTATATTTAGAAATTATTTGTAAGAATTATAGAGAATGTCAAGAAGCTGATTCCCGGAATGATTTCAGGGAAATTGAATTTCAAACGGGAGTCCTAAAAAAGCGTATTAAGTTTTATTGCGTACAATTTTAGAAAGCAACTTGCCACAGAATTGGGCTTCTTTCTAATAGTATCTATTAAGAATACGAATACGCTCAAGAGTTATCCCCGAAGATGCACCTATGGATAACAATCAAGACTGTTAACCAGATTTGCTTGAGCGTTCTTTTGTGCTCGATGGCTTTCGAGTGGAAGCTGCACAAGCTGGGAATGAGAGGGCAGCCAAGGATAAGGAATATATCATTATATATACGTATATATACATAGTTAATCCAAAGACTTTTCCAGTTGCAACAAAAGAAACAAAAAGAATACAAAAAAAAAAATCGCAAACAAATTTTTGTCATCATAGCTGCTCGTGGGTGGTTGGGACTCACAAGTGACTTACCCCAGACAGCCAGAAAGCCAGACCTCCAACAAACCCCTGCCTCCCCTCCCCCTCACCCTCACCCACACCCTCCGCCGACAATGACCACGCCCACATCATGGCATAAATAAAAATTTTGTTTGGCAATATGCGCGTCGCGTATTTTGTTGCAAAAGTCTTGCATTAATCTAAATATTTGCATGCTTACGACGCCTGAATGGGGACTACGGGCTAAGGGGGTGTAAGTGGTGGGGGGATGAGCTGGGGATGGTTTGGCAGTAATAGGAACTGCACTGATGCTTTACGGCTCCCGGCTTGGGTGTGGATCCAAGTCCGGGTGTTTTTTGCCAGCATTTTGGACTTTGCCCATTTATTTATTTTCATCGTCGACGCCAAATTGTCAACGACTTTTAAGTGGTGGGATGAGAAGGGGAAGGGGGGGGGGGGGGGGTGGGGGAGTTGTGGGTTGTTTGTAATGGGGTAAACTGTTACTGCATTTTCGTATTCGGCAAAACTCGCATTTGAAATGCATTTCGCATGCAACATTTCCATTTCCATTGCAAATGCAGGCAAAGCCAAAGACAAAGGCTGAAACAGCAGAGCCAAAATAATAATAATCATCATTATCGCCATCATCATCATCATCATCATCATGGGGTGGTGGAGCTGGAGCAGGTGCAGGGGATGATGTTGCTTTATTTATGTGTATTTTCGCCACTTCCTTCGTTTTTTTTTCGTCCTCTTTTGTTTATTATTACTTTTATTGCCGTCGCGTTTTAAGTAATCAAAATCGTTTAAGCGAATTCGCAGAATTTGCATTCTGCGGCCAAGTTTTAGGCAGGCGGTGAAAATTGCTGCCACTTGCAACTTGGTTGCATGCTTAGCTCATTTGCCAAAGGGGATGGGAGGCACAAACAGTATTTTCTGCTTTTAAATCGGATAAAATTTTGAATGCTAAATCACTCATTTAAGATTCGGAATGAGACTGAAAATCAAAAATAAAATACTTAATTTAAGGTTATTTGTCTTACAGCGAAATTCACTTAAACTATAAGTATATATATACATATATGTTTGCGTTGCAATTCGCGTTTCTTGAGGCTTCTCTCAAAATAAGATCTGTCACAACAATTTTGTGAATCTGTCTTTCCTCTTCTTGAGCAACCATAAAAACTTGCTATAATTCAGTTGATTGGGTTTGTGACTTTGCTATGCGAAAGAGAAACCAAATTAATTATCACATATAAAAAAGTGAATGGGAAAGAATATTACCAAGAGAGGGTGGTGGTGCTGGTGGTGGAGGTGGTTTTGGAGGTGGCGCTGGTGGTAATTTGCTATCGTGTGTGTTGCATGCGATAATAAACGTAATAATAATTCATAAATTGTCATAACTGAAATCAAATAAATTATGATGTTCATGCACAAAAACAAATAAATAAATATATATTTTATATATATATTTTATGTGCATAAATAAAGGGCATATAAATCAAAATATTTCTTAATGATTGTTGCTGCAACATTTTTGATTTGACCTAAGGCCAATCAGAAAGTGAACAGAAATGGAAATCTAGGATAATTGAAAATGTGCTCGACGAGCTGCACAATTTGTGAATATTATGCGATTTGGTTCGTCATATATTTATTTATACACTGCATATTGTATATTTTTGCATTGACAGCTGCACAGCCAGCAACGAATTTAAAACAAAATATATATCCCAAGCTTGACAAACAAAACAACAACAAGAAATGTATTTTGTATTTTGTGAAAATTCGTAAGCCGTAATATTTCAACTTCCTGTGTGAAAATACAAAAATAATTTTCCCAAAAAAAAAAAACATGTCCAACAAAATCGCAGCTGTGCTCCGTTGTTAGTTGTACAAAACTTGAACAAGTTTGTCTCAGTGTATTTATAAAATATGCTCTTAAAACAAACACTTTTTTTCATTCTTATTTCATTAAAAAATACATGTATTAAAAAAGAAATGCAGACAAGATGTCTGCGCTGCTACAGCTTTGAGTTTGGCATTAGAATATGGTTTTATTATTATTATTAATATTATTATCTTTAAGCTATTTAAAAAGTTTGTTTCACATTAACAAAACAAGAAAGCTAATGTAAAAATTATGTATGAAAAAACAATTAGTTGTAAATTAAACACATATTTCTGGTGTTAAGAAAAGAAAAGCACTGATTTTTTAGAAAGACACAAAATTGCATTTAGGAAATGTAATTTAATTAATTAAATATAATTAAATTTTTTTTTTTATAAATTTCCGTACAATATTTTTGTGAGTGTAGTTAATGACATTAACGTAATGTGTTCCCAAAGGTCCTTGACAAACCTGCGCTCAAAGATCTGATATGCCTGTGTGAGGACTATCAGAAATGGATGCGTATACGACTATTACAATTTGCCACAGACAACTTGGTTGAATTTCACAAGGACACACAGAGAAAGAGTGAGAGAGAGAGAGAGAGATAGAGAGAGATAGGTATAGATGCCGATAAACTCGAATTGCACTTGAAACGCAATTACGGAGCTCGCAAATGCAAAATGCAAGATGCAAGATGCAAGATGCAAATACCTGACAAAGCCAATGCAGATGCAGCAACAGAAACAGAAACAGAAACAGAATCCTTCTTCTGCTGCAGTCCAAGTCAAAGCGCTGTTTATGTGTCTGAACGCCTGTTCAAGTACCCTCTATGTGTGTGTGTGTGTGTGTGTGTGTGTGTGTATGTGTGTGTGTGTGTGTGTGGCACAAGGCGTATAAGTAATATGCATGAATGCCAATTGCATATGGTCTCCATAATATCAGTAATGCTTTGCAGCACCGGCCACTTCTTGTCGTCGTCATCTTGCCAAGTAAATTCTAAACATAGTTGCCATCAAATACATCCTTCTCCCATCCAACCCAAAAGTGTACATATATATGTATGTGTGTGTGTGTGTGTGTCCACTCACTAATGTAATTAAGTGTCTTGTTAAAACGGAAATGGAATTCGGTTCTGCCTTTAATTTACATTAATTGACGATGCATTTATGCCATGCGAACACATTGGGGTGCTGCCTGAGAACCATACACACGCCCCCAACCCCATCCATCCCGATGGACAACCCCTACTCCTTTTTTGCTAACAACCCTAATTGCGTACACTTGCCAAAAAGTAGACCCTTCAACTTGAAACTTGTAGTTTTCGTTTATATTACTCAAAGGCTTACAAAATATTATTTTGTCATCGTTTTACAAAAACAATTTATAGATTTGTAAAATTGATTTAATTACATAAAATGAATTGATTTATATTGTTGATTTATTTGATTTCATAAAATTTTATTTAATATTAGTGATTTCTTCCAGTATATGAAATGTAACAGTTCCGTTTAAGATTATGAATTAGTATTTTATTCAGTATTTTGTCCCATTTTGGAGACAAATATTGTCGGTTCATCTAACTAGTTCTCACAAAAAAGTTGACATTCGATATAGCTCTGAGTTTCATTCGGTAAAGTTGCAGTTCCGATTCCGGTTCCGGCTTGACACACTATATGCTCCTAGTACCGACTTCTAAAATCTAATAAATAAATATATACTTATTGCTAAGCTTCGACAAATATTTATAGCGTATATTTTTGAAGTTAAATCGATTTTCGAAATTTGAAATCATTCTTCTATTTTTAAATGGTTTCACTTTCAAAGCGATAGCACTTTTTCTGAGTGTATAACATTTTTACAAGCTACTTGTTGGTATTTATTGTTTAACATTCATGTCTGTCCTGGACACACAAACACATTGCCCTTAAAAAATGCATGACATGGGCATACGGCGGACACACACAGATAGAGAGAGAGAGAGAGAGAGAGAGAGAGATAGCGAGTGTTATTTAGTGAATGAGCAAATAAGAAGGATACTGAGTTGCATACAGCAACTCTGGAACTTTGCTTTAATCGCCGGGCATTAGGCCGCATGCAATATGCAAGGCAGTAGGCAACTACAGTAGGGACAATCAAAGCAGCTTGCTAGTGAGGGGACAGCGTGTCAAGTGAATGGTGGGGGGGGGGGGGGGGGGGATTGGACCATTTGTAACCCGGTTATGCAGTGACCCATTTGCCGCCTAGCTATCAAAATGCCAATGGGCCAAACGGGCATTATTAATGGCACTCGGAGTGCACTTAGTTGTGGCAACAAGCATTGATTTATTCATTTGCCGCACATGCAACATTCACCATTCAAAATTCGACATTCAGAATTTAACTATTATTCTATATAACAATACAACTATTGAAATTATTTTCCAATATACAAACCAATCAGTAATGCACTCTCACTCTCTCTTTGTCTCACTCTCACTCTCTCTCTGTCTCTCTCTGTCTGGCTATCTGTCAAAACTGAAATCAAAATTGTGACAAACGCAGCAAGCGTTGTGAAATACAGTTTAGAACTATTCATTTTCGCAGTCATCGTCTAGCGACAACAAGGAAATCATCAAAATTAAAAATTAATTTTTTGCGTTCAAAAGTAAAGAAACGAGCTCGCGAAAAAACAAAACGAATTCAAAAACCTTCTTGTTAATTGTGTTGATTGAAAAAAGCAAAACTAACATCATCATGGATCAGAATGTATGGAAGATAGTGTCTTGGCGCTCCCGCGCCCCAAAACGCACTCGGGAAACAACTCCCGAACAAGCCGAAGCATTGGATCCGCCGACCACACGCCACACGAGGCCCCGGCTGGACACAACAGCCGAGGCAGCAAACGCAGGCATGCCGCAGCTGCGCTGCAACTCGGAGGCAGCTAGCACCTTTGCAGAATGTGAGAACTTGGCCAATGTGGCTTCAGCTCCAGCCGAACAAGCCGAAGCTCTGGATCTGGAGGACGTTGATTGACATTTGCCATAGCTTATTTATGTTAATATTATTATTATTATTGTAATAATTATATATTTAAAAAAACATTCTCTTTTTTTCTGCTTTCATCTTATATTTGCAGTTGCTTAAAAATTATATTTAAATTTTGTAACTAAAAATATGCAAATTTGCAATTTAGCCAATGCCAAAAATATGTTCAATGATTTATTTTTTCGTATTTTAAAACCAGCTTCAGATAAAACTAGCAGCTTTTACTAAACTATGACTAACAATCTTAATTAGTTTAATTTGAATTATATTTGTTTTTATTTATTATGACAACTTTAAATTTGTTCCAAGGATTCCTAATTCAATCACTTCAAGATATTTTATCAATATGAAAAAATATACGGTGTCTCAAAGCTTATGTCGACCAGTGTCAAGCAAAATATTTAAAGTGCTCTAAAGTTTCAAAAAGGAAAAAAACGCAAAATGTTTAAGTGCCAATTTGTATCATCACGTTCGAAAAAGAATCTTTAGAGTTTATTAAAATATTAATTAATTAATTACAATTTTTATTTGGGTCATATATTCAATTTGGTGGTTAATATATGTACCTACCATCGGTCTTTGGAATTTTTTAAAAATAATGTATAATTAGTTTATGGCAGACAACTAAAATAATTGCTAGACACTGGTCGAAGTAAGCTTTGACGCACTGTATATCAAAATGTTTTTAAAGTTGTGTGAAGAGCCGAAAATGACTTGGCACAATTAAGCTTTGTCTGTGTGGCTTCAAGTGAGCCCAGATTCCGAGCATGACCAGTGTGTACACACCGTGTGCGTGCAGCGTTGGGCAACACTGGCTACGCTCCTCACACATACATACATTTAGGAAGCTGAAACGATAAACAGTCGCAAGCCATAAATATACCAAAATCAACAAAGTTCCACTGCCAATCAGGTCATTAGCACTAACACGATATGCGGGAGGGCCGGAGAGCAAGAGAGAGAGAGAGTGAGAGAGATAGATTAGGTAAGAGGTAATATCAGTGATTTCTTCCAGTATATGAAATGTAAAAGTTCCGTTTAAGATTATGAATTAGTATTTTATTCAGTATTTGGTTCCATTTTGGAGACAAATATTATCGGTTCATCTAACTAGTTCTCACAACTAGTTTGACTGTCTGACTATCTGTCAAAACTGAAACGAAAATTGTGACAAACGCAGCAAGCGTTGTGAAATACAGTTTAGAACTATTCATTTTCGCAGTCATCGTCTAGCGACAACAAGGAAATCATGAAAATTAAAAATTAATTTTTTGCGTTCAAAAGTAAAGAAACGAGCTCGCGAAAAAACAAAACGAATTCAAAAACCTTCTTGTTAATTGTGTTGATTGAAAAAAGCAAAACTAACATCATTATGGGTCAGATTATAAGGAAGATAGTGTCTTGGGGCTCCCCCGCCCCAAAACGCACTCATGAAGCAACTCCCGAAGAAGCCGAAGCTCTAGATCTGCCGCCAACACGCCACATGAGGCCCCGGCTGGACACAACAGCCGAGGCAGCAAACGCAGAAGGTGAAAACTTAGTGACCAATGTGGCTGCAGCTTCAGCACTAGCTCCAGCTGCAGTTTCACTTAAGAACGAGACTAACGCTCCGATTTCAGCTCCAGCTGCAGTTGCAGTTGTATTCATTCCGTCTCAGCCGGAGTCAGTTGACTTGCCACCAGCAGACCCAGATCCAACAGCAGTAGCCCTGGTCAGTAATTGCGGGATCGATGTGGAGCACATTGATGAATCTGACGCTCTAGCTTCAGCTCCAGCTGCAGCTGCTGTTTCATTCGATATAGAGACTAACGCTCAGGCTCAGCCGGAGTGTGTTGACTTGCCACAAGCTGAGCCAGCTGTAACAGCTCTAGCTTCAACACCAGCTCCAGCTGCCGTTATGAACGAGCCTGACGCTCCAGCCTCAGCTCCAGCCGAACAAGCCGAAGATCTGGATCTGGAGGACGTTGATTGACATTTGCCATAGCTTATTTATGTTAATAATATTATTATTATTGTAGTAATTATATATTTAAAAAAACATTCTCGTTTTTCTGCTTTCATCTCATATTTGCAGTTGCTTAAAAATTATATTTAAATTTTGTAAATAAAAATATGCAAGTTTGCAATTTAGCCAATGCCAAAAATATGTTCAATGATTTATTTTTTTCGTATTTTAAAACCAGCTTCAGATAAAACTAGCAGCTTTTACTAAACTATGACTAACAATCTTAATTAGTTTAATTTGAATTATATTTGTTTTTATTTATTATGACAACTTTAAATTTGTTCCAAGGATTCCTAATTCAATCACTTCAAGATATTTTATCAATATGAAAAAATATACGGTGTCTCAAAGCTTATGTCGACCAGTGACAAGCAAAATATTTAAAGTGCTCTAAAGTTTCAAAAAGGAAAAAAAACGCAAAATGTTTAAGTGCCGATTTGTATCATCACGTTCGAAAAAGAATCTTTAGAGTTTATTAAAATATTAATTAATTAATTACAATTTTTATTTGGGTCATATATTCAATTTGGTGGTTAATATATGTACCTACCATCGGTCTTTGGAATTTTTTAAAAATAATGTATAATTAGTTTATGGCAGACAACTAAAATTTTTGCTAGACACTGGTCGAAGTAAGCTTTGACGCACTGTATATCGAAATGTTTTTAAAGTTGTGTGAAGAGCCGAAAATGACTTGGCACAATTAAGCTTTGTCTGTGTGGCTTCAAGTGCGGCCAGATTCCGAGCATGACCAGTGTGTACACACCGTGTGCGTGCAGCGTTGGGCAACACTGGCTACGCTCCTCACACATACATACATACATTTAGGAAGCTGAAACGATAAACAGTCGCAAGCCATAAATATACCAAAATCAACAAAGTTCCACTGCCAATCAGGTCATTAGCACTAACACGATATGCGGGAGGGCCGGAGAGCAAGAGAGAGAGAGAGTGAGAGAGATAGATTAGGTAAGAGGTAATATCAGTGATTTCTTCCAGTATATGAAATGTAAAAGTTCCGTTTAAGATTATGAATTAGTATTTTATTCAGTATTTGGTTCCATTTTGGAGACAAATATTATCGGTTCATCTAACTAGTTCTCACAACTAGTTTGACTGTCTGACTATCTGTCAAAACTGAAACGAAAATTGTGACAAACGCAGCAAGCGTTGTGAAATACAGTTTAGAACTATTCATTTTCGCAGTCATCGTCTAGCGACAACAAGGAAATCATCAAAATTAAAAATTAATTTTTTGCGTTCAAAAGTAAAGAAACGAGCTCGCGAAAAAACAAAACGAATTCAAAAACCTTCTTGTTAATTGTGTTGATTGAAAAAAGCAAAACTAACATCATTATGGGTCAGATTATAAGGAAGATAGTGTCTTGGGGCTCCCCCGCCCCAAAACGCACTCATGAAGCAACTCCCGAAGAAGCCGAAGCTCTAGATCTGCCGCCAACACGCCACATGAGGCCCCGGCTGGACACAACAGCCGAGGCAGCAAACGCAGAAGGTGAAAACTTAGTGACCAATGTGGCTGCAGCTTCAGCACTAGCTCCAGCTGCAGTTTCACTTAAGAACGAGACTAACGCTCCGATTTCAGCTCCAGCTGCAGTTGCAGTTGTATTCATTCCGTCTCAGCCGGAGTCAGTTGACTTGCCACCAGCAGACCCAGATCCAACAGCAGTAGCCCTGGTCAGTAATTGCGGGATCGATGTGGAGCACATTGATGAATCTGACGCTCTAGCTTCAGCTCCAGCTGCAGCTGCTGTTTCATTCGATATAGAGACTAACGCTCAGGCTCAGCCGGAGTGTGTTGACTTGCCACAAGCTGAGCCAGCTGTAACAGCTCTAGCTTCAACACCAGCTCCAGCTGCCGTTATGAACGAGCCTGACGCTCCAGCCTCAGCTCCAGCCGAACAAGCCGAAGATCTGGATCTGGAGGACGTTGATTGACATTTGCCATAGCTTATTTATGTTAATAATATTATTATTATTGTAATAATTATATATTTAAAAAAACATTCTCGTTTTTCTGCTTTCATCTCATATTTGCAGTTGCTTAAAAATTATATTTAAATTTTGTAACTAAAAATATGCAAGTTTGCAATTTAGCTAATTCCAAAAATATGTTCAATGATTTATTTTTTTCGTATTTTAAAACCAGCTTCAGATAAAACTAGCAGCTTTTACTAAACTATGACTAACAATCTTAATTAGTTTAATTTGAATTATATTTGTTTTTATTTATTATGACAACTTTAAATTTGTTCCAAGGATTCCTAATTCAATCACTTCAAGATATTTTATCAATATAAAAAAATATACGGTGTCTCAAAGCTTATGTCGACCAGTGTCAAGCAAAATATTTAAAGTGCTCTAAAGTTTCAAAAAGGAAAAAAACGCAAAATGTTTAAGTGCCAATTTGTATCATCACGTTCGAAAAAGAATCTTTAGAGTTTATTAAAATATTAATTAATTAATTACAATTTTTATTTGGGTCATATATTCAATTTGGTGGTTAATATATGTACCTACCATCGGTCTTTGGAATTTTTTAAAAATAATGTATAATTAGTTTATGGCAGACAACTAAAATTTTTGCTAGACACTGGTCGAAGTAAGCTTTGACGCACTGTATATCGAAATGTTTTTAAAGTTGTGTGAAGAGCCGAAAATGACTTGGCACAATTAAGCTTTGTCTGTGTGGCTTCAAGTGAGCCCAGATTCCGAGCATGACCAGTGTGTACACACCGTGTGCGTGCAGCGTTGGGCAACACTGGCTACGCTCCTCACACATACATACATTTAGGAAGCTGAAACGATAAACAGTCGCAAGCCATAAATATACCAAAATCAACAAAGTTCCACTGCCAACCAGGTCATTAGCACTAACACGATATGCGGGAGGGCCGGAGATTAAGAGAGAGAGAGAGAGGGAGAGAGATAGATTAGGTAAGAGGTAACAGGTAACAGGTACCCGGTACCCGGTAACAGGTAACGGTAATTGAAACAAAAGTTGAAGCCAAGAAACAGCAGCCAACATACGCTGCTGCGGTGCCTTAAAAACCCATTTCCAACTGTTGACACGTGCCGCATCGTGCCGCGACCTGTAACCCCTCAAGCACACCCGCCGCCCACACCACCCCCCCCTGCCCCACTGCCCACCTGTCCCCTCCCACACCCACACTGCGCGCCGTGAGGGAAAATCACGCGAACGCATGCGAAGTAAACAACGTGAAATGAAAGTCATGCGTCGCATTTTAAAACGCGCCGCTGAATGTCTCCCGGGACGTGCTCCCCGTTGGCTAGAAATCCACACACACACACACACCCCCTCCCCCTCCCCCTCACAAGCCATTCTCCACTCCCCACTCAAATCCCCCGCCAGTTCAACCAAGCTCTTCTCTCACGGTAAGAGATGCGCATAATTTAAAATACAAATTTGCCTCCCACCAGATGAGCAGAGAGCTTCTCCTCTGTCTATACGTGTGTGTGCGTGTGTGTGTGTGTGTGCGAGGAGTGCAATGCATTTGTAAATATGCCTCATTATTGTGCAAGCTGTTGCCACACCCATCCCCCTTGCTGCCACCCAGCATTTGTCACGTCGCATGTTTTGCAGCTCTCGTGCAGCGTCTAACGGAAATGGCAACAAAGTACAAAACAATTTAATAAATGCCGGAATCACGTGAAGGTGTTAAGCAAAACATTTGTGGCAATGACCAAACGGAGTGAAGCCGACACACGAATCACCCCCTAAATTGAAAAGCCCAGTAACTCACACACACACACACACCTACAGCTCATATCTCAGAAGAGTAACAACTATGCGGCAAGTGCAACACTCAACATCGAAACTACCTCTTCATATAGCACAGAGTCAACAAGATTATGTGCTCCAGTCGAGGCAGCTTAACTTTTAGATACCCTGTAATAAGCTGTAATTACACAAAGTTTGTTGGTTCAATAAAATGCTTAAGTTGCACGGCTTTTCTTCTAAAATTGTGGACTTTGTTGCTATCGGATATCGATTGATATCGATATTTGTGGAACAGAAAACAAACTTCATCACAAAACTAGAAAATTCAAACTGTTTTTTTTTTAATACATTTTTGACCAATTATCGCATATATTTCTAATATTTTTTGCATGTTTACGTTTAATTTAAAAGTTACAGTCAGCAATTTGATGGAAAATGATGGAAAACGGTAGATGTCATTTTTTGCAGGGTATATAAATAATTTATTTTCAAATATTCGACGGAAGCCTAATTTATGATATACATTTATTCATTCAGTCATTCATTCAATCGCTTTAATAACTGTCAATATGGCAACGTGGGGCGTCGGTGTCGGCGTCGAGTTCAACGTCAACGTTGCAACTGCCTCAGTTGCGCCTGTTAATAATGAACGAGCTGCAACGAGTTGCCGTATTAAATGCGGAGCTGACCTCAACAACAACAGCAAATAACAGTAAAGCTGGGCAACGTCAATTGCTGCTGCTGCTGCCGCTGCTGCCGCTGCTGCTGCTGCTGCTGATCTTGCGCCCATTTCCCACCCCCTTCCAATTCCACTTCCAGCAGCCCAATCCCCAATTCCCAATCTCCAATCCCAATACCAGTTCGAGCGCCCTTTGAAAAGGACTCCGCCGGAGTCAGGACACACTGGCAAAAGGCCATTCGACACTGCTCCGCTTCAGTTGTTTTCTTTTGCGTGTATGCGTGTGTGTGTGTATGTGTGTGTGTATGTGTGTGTGGTTGTGTGTGTGTGAACACCCTGTATATGTCATATTGAATGTATAGGGCACCTGAAAGTAAGTAAGATTCATTCTCTGCTCTGATCTCTGAGTCTGTCAAAAACCAACCAACCAATTAAAGAAAAAGACGAACGGACTAAAATCAGTCATTTTAAAAGTTAGAGAATTTATCTGGATTAAAGATTGGACAAGCTTGAGACAAGCTTATTGTGCTCCAAGCCTTATAGTCTTAGGAAAGGGTTCCTGATTTCAGATCGTTCCCAATGTTATGATACTTCTGCTTAAAATAAGCAGATTTTTTTGGACATAATTCCTATTTTTTTTTAAGTGGTATCCCTTAGTCGCTCATATCCGATTATAAACATGGGTGGCTTTTGTATTCCATTTTTGTGTTGCATTCTTTTCATATGGCCAGTGATTCGGATTCGGATTCAGAATCAGATTCGCATATTCGCATTCGGTCAGCGTCGCTGACATCAATTTGTAATTTCAATTAAAAATTTAAACTGCAAAAAAGCGCAAAAGGAGCAAATACTGAATTCTGAATTCATTCCATTCAATTCCATTGCTGCTGCCATTTAACATCCGACCAAAGAATGATCCACCACCTGACTAACCCACATTGCCACATTTACTATATGTCCATTTCCTCATCCCTCTCCCCAGTCGATATAACGTATGCGACATGTGGCAATTTTTAAAGCAATTTTCTTCTTCCAATATCTTTGCCATAGTCACACACTCTGATGTATTTAATGTGGACTAAGAACTGCTAAAAATGAAAACAAGTAAGAATGCTATAGTCGAGTTAGCTCGACTACGTAATACCCTTAATCCAGTTATTAAATATATTCTAGTTTTATAGGCAAATTTCCTTCACTCACTGGCCGAACTGGCTGGCTACAAACACGTGCATATACATACATACATACAGACATAAATATGTATGTACGTACATGAAACAGTAGTTATCGGGGCTCTGCAGAATACATGCCATCTCTTTCTCACACATGCGCTCGCATACAGAAAATGCTTGCGATCAATATGTAAATATATTTTCAACTATAACTTTGGTGTTTCTTATCCGATCGTAATCAAATTTTGGCAATTGATCAATAATATGTATATGCATATTATGTATAAATAAAAAGGCCCTCTAAAATTATGGAAATCAAAATGTACCAATAATTGAGAAACTGAGGCAGTTATCGATAAAATAAAGCAAACTTGATCTGCGCCAGGTATACGAGAAAAATTTCAAGTCGTGTTCATACAGACGGACAGACGGACGGACAGACAGACGGCCAGGGCTATATCGACTCGGCTGTTGATCCTGATCAAGAATATATATACTTTATGGAGTCGGAGATGCTTCCTTCTGTTACATACATTTGCACAAAACCATTATATTTTTTGAGTTAAGGGTATAAAAAAGAAATTAAAGTAAATATTTAAATTAATATATAAAATAGGGAACAATAAATAAATTAAATTTTAATCTGACGGTATTAAAATGCAATGACTCAACATAAATTGGAAAGTTTGTGGAAGCCCAGGAAAATACCTCAATTAATTAATTGACCACCACCTTAAAAAATCAAGAAAACAACAACGTGGAATATATAAATTCCATTATAATTGCTAAAACTGAAGTGATGAAACAACTCATCATAAATTTCGGAAGATTAAGGATAAAAGTATATACAGTGGCTCACAAAATGCTTGGACCAGTGCCTAGCAACAATTTTAATTGCCTGCCATAAAGTAATTATGTAATATTTTTCAAAAATTCCAAAGACCCATGGCAGGTACATACAGTGAGCAAAGTCTTATTTCGCACAGTGCCTAGCAAAAATTTTAAAGTGCTATAAAGTTTAAACAAGGAAAAATATGCAAAATGTTTAAATGCCAATTTGTTTAATGTTATATTACATTTGAAAAGGAAACTTTAGTTTTTATTAAAATATTAATTAATTAATTAAAATTAGTCAAAAACTAAAAACATATTCAAAATTCAGGCAAAGTCTTATTTCGCACAGTTTTAAAAAAAGTTACATATTTGGCGTATAAAAGCTTAAATAAGGATGTTAATACTTAGTATGATATCCTTTAGCCTTAACAATTTCCCTCAACCTATTATTCATGGAAGATACCAGCTTCCGGGTAGTTTCTGGACTGATCCTGCTCCACTCCTCCAGCAGAGCATTTTGGAATCCTGTTTGCAGGATATGTTGTGTTTCCGGATGTTATTTTCCAGCAGAGCCCACAAATTTTCATGAACATTTAAGTCTGGCGACTGGGCCGGTGGAATTATCATGTGGGGGCAGTTCGATCTAAGCCAGGACGGTACAATTCCGGCCTTATGCTTGGGGTCGTTGTCCTGGTAGAACCGGAAAGTACGTGGGATTCGCGGTTTCTCGGCACTTTGGAGTACATTTTCTCTTAGTATATTGAAGTACACATTCCTGTCCATTATTGTTTCAATGGACACAAAATTTCAGTCGCGGGCTGTCGAGATAGATGCCCATACCATGACACTTCCTTCACAATGCTTGACTTTTGCCTTTATGTTTTTGGGACTCAGCTCTGTATTAGAGTGTCGCCACACATAATTTCGTCCGTCCTGGCAAAAAATGTTGAATTTGTACTCATATTCAAATATGACTGTGTTCCAGAACTCCAAATCCTTGTCCAAGTGGATTTTGGCGAACGTCCTCCTACACCCTATATTTTAACTTTTAAAAATTTCATTTTCCGTTGTTCTGGGGCATTTAAGTCATGGTTGCGCAAAACTTGGAGCACAGTTCCCATACTTAACTTTTTCCTTATTTCATCCTGCACCTATTGAGTCAGTTTTTGAGCCGATAGCTTGAGATTTCCCCTGGTTTTCCTGATGATCCTCGGCTCGTCCTACTCGGTGAAAATCGGGTTTGGTGCCATTCCGCTTCTGTCCTCTGTCCGATTTTCGTCAACGAAACTCCAAATGATATAGAATACAGTTGAGGTGTTTAGATTGACCATTTTAGCTATTTTTCGAAGTGAATATCCAATTTTGAAGTGTTCCAAGATTAGTTTCCGTTGATCAATGGTAGTCCGTTTGCCCATGGTCTTTGTTGGCTTATTGCATCCGAAATGCTGGAAAAAACTTAACTGACTACAAAGGATTCGTCTACTTATACCGAAAAAATTCAACTTTAGGTAAAAAAAACCCGTATTTTATGGCACCCAGGTGTCCATAATGTAACTGTGCGAAATAACCCTTTGCCAAAAATAGAGGTACTTTCTTACATAACCCTACCTAGCAGGTGGAAAAACCACAGTTTATTAGGATCATATATTCATTTTGGTGGTTAATAAATGTACCTGCCATGGGTCTTTGGAATTTTTGAAAAATATTACATAACTACTTTATGGCAGGCAATTAAAATTGTTGCTAGGCACTGTGCGAAATAAGACTTTGCTCACTGTATATTAACCACAAAAATTAATATATGTACATAAAAGTGTATATATATATATAAATATATATATATATATATATATGTGTATATGTTTTGATCAACAATCGATGGCCAAATGCAGAAAATTGTCATCAAATGCTGAGTGCTCTACGTGTGTGGGTTTTGTAGATCAAAAAATATACACATTCGGTGTACCACACGAGAGCATTGACTTGAGCATGAGGGGCCTGGAACAGGATAGGGGACAGGGAAGGAGATAAGTAGAGGAGCGGAGCACAGAGGTGGGGCCAATCTCGACTGGAGAATGGTTCCTGCTGCTGTTTCCGCTTTTTGCCCGAGCCTCTCCATTAGACATGAAAGTGTCAACTTCCGCGTTATTGCACACACACACACCCACTCTCACACACACACACACACACACGCAGACAGACATTTGGTTGTGTGTTGTTGTCGCCGTTGGTTAAAAGCATGTCAAAATCGAACACATCCTCAAAAGTGGGCTGGGAGCAGCAG
The DNA here is from genome assembly GCA_035042185.1 of Drosophila kambysellisi. Lineage (NCBI taxonomy): Eukaryota > Metazoa > Arthropoda > Insecta > Diptera > Drosophilidae > Drosophila > Drosophila kambysellisi. The sequence goes on along the minus strand of JAWNLS010000691.1, from coordinate 2,744,587 downwards.
AGCGAGAAGAGCGTGGAAGAAGAAAGTGCGAAGCGAGAAGTCTGTGAGAATGCGTTATTGAATGATTGAGAAATTAATACACACACACATGCAGATATCGACCACACACACCCACACGCACACACACACACACAATCGAGCGAAGCAGTAGAGTGTGTGGCGGAGGAAGGAGGGTTTCGGGTGTGTTGAAATTATTCCATTTCACTTTACAACTGAATGCAAATTACATGCTGTAATTTCCTGCAAGAAAGCAAGAAATGAAGCGAAATGAATGTGGCACACACTCACCCCCCCCCCCCCCCCCACACACACACACACACACGCATGCTGCAAATGTATTTGAGCCGAGCGGAAATAAAAATAAATTCGAAAAGTTAATATTAAATGTGCTACATTGGAAACATATTGTGTATGTGCGAGCGCATCGCTGTCTCTCTCCCTCTCCCTCTCTCTCTCTCTCTCTCACTCTCTCTATCTCTCTCTCTCTGTGTCCCTTTTGTTGCTCTTTCGCTTTCCCAATCTGTCGTTCTCTTTGTCTCTCTGCCTGTCAGCCGCGTCTCGCGCTTCGCTGGCGCTGATTTTCCACATGCCTAGCAGACAACAAGGCAAGCCCCTGCACCCTTGCCCACCCTCACCCCTTCTCCACCACACACACACACACACACGGCCTATCAGCCCCTACATACACACTCCCCACTCCCCACTCCCCTCCCACATCCCACATCCCCCTTCGATCCACTGGCCGTAAACAATTGCGCATTTTCAGCGCCGTTTGCTTACATTTTTTACTCTACTTTTTTGTTGTGCCCATTTTTTGTAAATTTTTTTTTTATATGGCGCATTTTCAGTGCATTTTTTTCATTTTATTTGTATTTTTTGTATTTATTACATTTTTTTTTTTGTATTATTTTTTTGTCGTTTTCTTTTTAATTTGCGCGCCATTTTTTGCACGCTTGCAGTTAATTTTTTATTGTTATTATTTTCATTGTGGCAGCAGCAGCAGCAGCAAATGCAACAGCAGCGGCCGCAGCAGCGGCGGCAACAGCTGCAGTTGCCTCTTGGTCAATGCCCGGTTTTTTTTTTAGTCAACGCGTAAAATATGCTTAAATATTTTAAATTTAATCACACGCTTCGCTGGCCTCAGCAAATACGTCAATGCATATACAAACAAATAATCCGTCCTGGTGGATGGTGTAGGGGGTGGGGGAGGGGAAGGGGCAGGAGGAGGGTCATGAATGGAGGATAAGGGCTGGTGGCACATGTGTCAAACCCACATGCAACCTCTAACCGAAGGGCACAGTTCACTGTTATACTTTCTCTACCTCTGTCTCTGTCTCTGTTTCTGTCTCTGTCTCTCCATTTTGTGGTAAACAAATCAAAGACAATAACTTTGATTGTAATTTCAAATACGCACACACACACACACATACACATACACATTTCCATTCAGCCGATTTCTCCAACACTTTTTTATAGCTGCTAGATTTCATTATTTAAATGAATTTCTTATTTTTATTTTTATTTTAATTTTTATTTTTTTGTCTAAATATTTATTTTGGGCAATGCGCACAGCCCAGTTTTTATTATTATTTGAGTTTTAATTTATTATTTATTTATTTACTTCTTTTTAGAATCCACTGCTGTTTCAGTTCTATTTCAAAGATCGATTACAGTTTTCGGCCAACAATCACTGAGGAGTGTCAAGTGCTAATGTGGCAACAGGGCAACGTGGCATACGGCAAGTGGCAAGTGGCAAGTAACAATGTTTTCATGATGCCAGCGACGCGTCGTTCATTAAACCCCAAACACTGCAACTACCAATAAAACCGACAAGTTTCAGTTACATTTACAGTTGATGCAATTTCTGGCTATATTTACTGTCTGTGTGTGTCTGTGTGTGGGGGTGTGTGTGTGTGTGTCTGTCTGTGTGTGTAGTTGTGCACGTGGCACTTTATACAGGCAAATGCCTCCGGAGCTAGTTGACTCCGATTTCGGTTTGTGGCCCAAATGAAATTTATATGCCCAAACATAATGAACTTGAAGCACATTGCACGTTGCACGTTGCACGTTGCACGTTGCACATTGTACGTCGCACGATACCGATTGTCAACTGCCTCACAGAGCGCTGGATCTGTTCCCCCCTCAATCTCTTACTTAAACTCTCTCTCTCTCTCTCTCTCTCTCTCTCTTTTACACTGAGCGAACAAAATTAGTAGCACAATGAATTTTTCGAACTTGGTGAGTTTGACTAAAATATATAAATATATATAAATTTATATATGTATATGAATGTATATATATATATATATATTTTTCTTTTTGTTTATACCCTGAAAATTGCTAAAAAGGGTGTAAGAAGAAGGCAACATCTGCGACCTATGGGGCTTATATATTCGTGATAAAATATGAACACGTTGTCCTCAGTTATCAAATACCATATGCAGATTAAGTTAATTTCATTTTATCGATAGATATACCGGTTTTGTGTATGTCGATTCTTATCGATTTGTAGACTGACAGCGCTTAGAATTTCATTAAGATTGGCTAAGATACACAAATGGCCTTATGCACATGGAAGAAACGGCTATCGAAAGACTTCGGCCTATTTAATACCTGATTACAGGGTATCTGTTAGCAGACTTGTTTCTGACTTGATTTACTTAGGGCTCTCTAGCTCACAGACGAATTAGCCCACATTATTCTGTCTGATTACATATTTCTCAAATACCATTTGGATTTCGAAAAGTTTGCAGCTTTATTTATTTTGTGGAGCTGTTAAAATGTGCGTTTTGTTCAGTGTACGCAGTCAAATTCACTTGAGCTGCTACTCAGCTTAGCTATAGAGATAGAGAAGGCAGGCTCTGGAGGGAGGGTGTGTGTGTGTGTGTGGGTGTAGCAGTAGAAAGGATTGTTGTAAGTCCTTAGTGCTCTTGGTCATTGCTTGAAATTGGTGACGCCAATGCATTTGCCAACACATCAACTAAAGTGCTCCGAGCCTAGCACAGTCTGTGCTCCTATGTCACACCCCAACCCTGCGACTGTGTGTGAGTGTGTGTGTGTGTGTGTGCGTGGTGGTGCAAGGGAAAACAGCATGAAAATCATATTATAAATAAATTATGCAATTATAATTACACAAGAAAACTACTTGGGGCGCAACAACTTACAGACACACACACAACACACACACACACACACACAGAGAGAGAGACACACTAAATGCCAGCAGCGTGTGTATATATATGTACATATATAGTATATTGTATGTGTGTGTGTGTCTGTAAAGTCCTGGCGGATGCTGCTTCAGTAACGTTGCTGGAAAAATGCTCCAAGTTGTCATGTCAGGCGAGTGTGTGTCTCTCCCTCACTCGACCCTCGTTCTCGCTCTCTCTTTCTCGCTCTACCGCACTCGCTCTCTCTCTCTCTCTCTCTTACTCTTTCTCGTGTGAGTGCACAGCTGTCCTCGCCTCGGTTCGTGTGTGTCCCTCCGTTCCTGGCCCTGTGCCCTGTCCCTGTCCCTGTCCCCCTCCAGCCACAGTCAAACAAATAGCACAAGTACAGGAAAATAATTACATTTTACGTGTTCCTATTAATCTTGCTGAGTTTTTAGTTTTAGTTTTAAGTTTTAGTTGTTGCCGCACTAATTCACTTTTTGTTCCTCTGCTGCGCTCTTTTGTCTTCACTTTACACACACTCAACACACACCACACCACATCACACCACACCACACACACACCACACCACACCACATAAACACCCCCTTTCCAAACCCATCGCCCGTCTCAAATTCAATTTAGTTGTTTCAGTTTGGTTTTCGACTTTTCCACTTTACGCCGGAACTGGCCAAACAAATCACTTTGTATTTTCTTATTATTTTCCTTCTACTTTTAAAAGAGAGAATATAATGAAATTAATGCCAAATTGATAAAGTTATTAATGTTTAATACTTATGCAGAAGAACTTAAGTATTCTCGTCTATCGTTTATTCCACTCTGCTCTCCCCAAAAGATGCCTCCTGTTTTTGTTGTTTGTCGCAATTCTAATTCCATTAATTAGTGGTATTTCTTTGAGCTGCTTTGTGTTCTACTCGAATTGCTCGAATAGAAATAGAAATAGAAATAGTTCATTGAAAGTACTCGACACAAATGAAACCTACTAACACTTAATTTGCCCTGCAGTTGAATGCGGAGATGTGAGGGGCAGCTGCTGTGGCAACTGCTGCTCTGAAAACAAAAAAAAGAAACAAAAAACAGCCTTACATATTTATACTTAATTCAAGTGAAAAACATTTCAAAAGAGAGGCTCTGCTCCATTATCCTAAATGATCAGCATTTATTTTCTTACATTAAGTTCGTGCCTACCAGAATAAATAGTTTCTTTCCTCTAATTATTTTCATTTTCGTCTTTAGGAGTATGTTTCATATTTTCAAATTGTAAATCTTGATTCTTTTTAGACTACAATTTTTTTTGCTTTGAGCTGCATTTGTTTTTCTCTGTGTAGAGGGGGAGGAGGAGCTGGGGTGTGGCATGCAACTGTTTATGATTTTTGGCATTTGTTAGTTTGAACTCGTGTCACTTAGCAACATCGAAATCCGTTTAACCCGTTACACACTCGCACACCCACACACACACCCACGCACATCCACACACACACACACCAACACACACATCCACTCGCACAATTGACACTCATTGAAATTGAGAGAAACAGCTTCAAAATTAATTTCGACAATCGAGCATTTAAAATAATAGTATTTCTGCAGTTACAAGTTTTGGCAGTTTTAACAGAACCCGTGAAATTGGTTGCAAAATATAAACTAGCAGCTACATATGTATATATGTTTATAATTGGTCCTTTATTATAGAGATAAAAAATAGCATATGCAGCCCCTCCTTCAGCTCCATCAGCAATCTTGTCATCAGTAGTTGGCTCCTTCTACTTGGGCAATTGCTTTAATTTCTCGGTCAGCTCTGTCTTCTTGGCCAAACTCATTTCACTCACATAATCTTTAAATATTTGACCGATTTGTTGTCCTTTGCCTTCATTCTTTGGGTCATCGAATAATGCCATCTTGAGTAAATCTATTACAGCCTTTGTAATCCCATCTACTCCTGCATTACCTTTATTCTTGAACCAATTATTGAAATCCTTCATCAAATTATTATTAAACAATTCTTCTGGATCCTCGAGATGTTCTCCGATGTCTGCGTAGATTTCATTGCATTTCTTAATGTACTCTTCCATGCGCTGATTGGATAAGACATCCCTATACTCCACCACGAGCTGATCAATTTGATCCGAAATGACATTCAATTTAGTTGGATCATCCTGGCACTCCTTGCACATGCGCCGTTCCTTTCGCTGCCCCTTAAAGACATGCGGCGGAAATGCTAAACAGCAGACCGTGCAGTGCCACAAACAAGGGTAGTTGTCTAAGGCATCAGCGCCTTTCCGTGAATTGCCTCTCATTGCCATTTTCCAATTCTATATGTCTCCTTGGGTAAATCGTTCGCTTTCTTTATTGTTTTGTTTTATTAATAAAACAATAATTTTCTCCAACAATTTTTCAACGCTTGACAAAAAGTGGAAAATATGAGTTGTCAAATAGGAAGTGCAGAGTTGATCAACACTTATTTTCACTTTATAGCACACTTTTTCAGCTGTAATTTCAGCACAGAGAAAAAGCACGACACAGCAATAAGCTAACACATTTATCGCATTTTACAACACAGTTTTAAGTGTTCTGCAAGTAGAGTTTTGCTATCAGGAATAACTAGTTCACTCCCGTTTTCATTTGTTGATTGTTTACTGATTCAGAGGCGCTCAGAAAGTTATTTTCGAATTAAAAAATTTATATACATATATATATATATATATAGTATATATTGGATTAGCATTACTAGGCGAGTCAATATAGCCAAATCCGTGATTCTGTCTCTCTGTTGGTTTGCTGTTTTTTCAGCATTGGAAATTGTTCGCTTCTTAATTCAATATTTAACGTACTTGAAATAAAGTATATTTATTTTCTCAGTGTATATTCCGAGCATGCTGATCTCCCGACGCCAGCAACAGTTTCTCCTGGTTCGCAGCCCTTTTGCATTGCGTCTTGTGCCTTGTGCCTTTTGTCCATTGCTGGCGCCACTCAATTCAAATGAATTCCCGTTTGGCATCCACTTGACAATGGACACCACACACACGCACTCACACACACACACAGAGAGATAGAGGGTGCTCTGTGAGAGATATCTGGCTGTGTGTGCGAGTCACTGAACTTAATTTGGTCACACACAATTGATTCTTTTTACGGGCACACACTCCCATACACAGACACACACACACATTTTTAGCTGTTATTGTTGCGCCAGGGAGCAGGTCCTGCAGGAGCAGTTTGTGCAGCACAGCAGGTGCTGAGTTGATGCCACGTCGCCGCCGACGTTTTTGTTACCTCTTGTGCAAGAGCTCGTTTTGTAATTTGTGGCTGCAACAATGCAATTAAGTTGACATTAAGCGAAGTTCAGCTCCTCTCAACCTCAACCACCTCCACTCATTCCCCTACCCCTTCATTTCCATTTCCAGCTGGTGGTGTAGCATTTCATCAGCTCAGCCTCCGCAGAGCCCATCCAAATTCTGCTCCTCCGACTGAATTTTGCTATCCTGTTAAAACTTTGGCATGAATTCAGATTGCTAGATTTTGCTATTCATATATATATATATATATATATATATATATATATATATAAATATTCCTTAGATTATTTGTTATTGGATTATTGGATTTGTATCTTTAATTAGTAATGGTTAAATTGTGTCTGTGGGTCACGTGCAAAAATCTATAAATACAAGACATAATTAAATAAATATTAGCAACTTAAATTTAAAATATTTTAGATATGTCTGATTATAAGTGGCAGCATGTGTAGGGTATCTTTTAGGTGATCCACACCCGACTCTCAAGCTCTCCTGCTTGTCTTCGAGTGTGTATTGCAATGGTAATGACATCAAAGAGGTCAATTTGATGAGCTGCTCTTACATTTGGCATATGGCATTTGGCAGCCGCCGCATTGAGTTCAAGATGCTATACATTTTTAAATCAATTGCTCTTAAATTAAGCAATACAGAGACAGAGCAGGACAGATGGAGAGAGAGAGAGGGAGACAGAGAGAGCATCTTGAATGAACCATCAATTGAGTAGTGCTTAAAGCTGGCACAAAGTAAAGAAGAACTGCATCCATCCGTGTGGTTAACAACACTTCATTTTAAGCACTTCTTTGTGCATATTGTGGATAAGAGCTTGGTATTTTCCAGCTTTGGTGAGGTTGGAACTGACTCTCACACACACACACAAACACACACACATACACACACACATACACACACAAACACACATTCAAGCTTTGTTTAGGGCCCATTGTGCCACAATGAAAACTAATTTGTCCCTTTGCCACGGAGTGCGGTGAATGCGATGAAAGATGAAGTGTGCCATTCATTTGGCCAAAGATTGGCATCTAAGCGATTTCGATTGTATTCCATTTCCATTTGAACTATCTATTGTGCATACCCTTGCCAGGGAGTCCCATGTCTGTCCCCCTGTGTGTATGTCCTGCTCGTGTGAGAGAAATTAAAATCTATATTATGTGACCAGCTCATACGCTACTTCATCGATAACTTCTCTTTTGTTATCGATACCAATCGAATTCCGTAAACAAAACTTGATCAAAACTTAACTAATTTAATCTTAACATTATGAGCCACAAAATTGCATTAATGATACTTGGTAAAGAATTGGGTGCTGGGTAATTTCTAGAAGAGCTCTCCCGACTTGATCGTTCTTATGCTTTGGAGGAGTTGTTCTAAGTTTCGACTGCTTGAAGTTTCCACAGCTTTCACTTGCATAATAATTAATAATAATATTCAAAAACAATAATAATAATAATAAAAATGTCAATATTATTATAGATCTGGAGCGAGATTTGAAAGGATTATAGCTATGAGATATTTGATAATAAGAATAATAAAAAATACAAATAATTTTAATAATAAATAATATTAATAATGAAATATAATATATATTTTAATAATATAATACCAAAAGTGAGAGTGGAGTAATTGCCTGATTTCAAGTATGCTTAACATTTCTTATATTCACATCTCAACGAAATACTCGCAATATTTAAGGAATCTTGAATGTACGGAATGTTCTTCCTCTAGGAAAGATGTGCATCCATCATTCTTTACACACTGAAATCTTTAGACAATTTAAAAACTGTTGACAATGGAATCAGGCAATGGGAAATGTGAAGTAGATTTCCTTAAGATTACTTTTTTCCTTTTTACAAATACAAATTCAATTTCAATTCAATTCTTGCTATATATATATATATATATAAACTCCGATACATCCACTCTCCTGTGACCATAATTTGTAGTTATGTTTTACAGAGTTGACTTAGTTAACTGGTGAATTTCGTATGCATTCCCATGAGCGGTTTTCAGCTGGGTGGCATTTTCCAAGTGTTTTGAGGTTCCGTGAATGCATTTGCATTGTAGCATCTCCCCACCCCCAACCCCCCCCCCCCCCCCCCCTCTCCACACACACACACCCGAATTTTTTCGGTTGTACAATGGCATCCGGTTTCTTGGGCGTTTGCTAATGACCAAGTAGCCAACTGTTCCGCTCAACTGTTCCTCGCCGCTCCCTCTCCCTCTCCCTATCTCCCTCTCTTTCTCTTTCTCTCTGTCTCTCTCTGTCTCTAAACTTATTCAAGTTGTGTGTGTGTGTGGGGCTTGGCTCAAAAACATTCCGTTCCATACCGAGCATAGTCTGACACAAAGATAATGCTGTGGATGGCAAAAAAGAGTCTGAATTGTTAACCATACGCATACACATGTGACTGAGGTTTACGCCAGGGGTGTGCGGGTGTGTGTGTGTGTTAGTGTGTGTTAGTGTGTGTGTGTGTAGGCGTGGGGGGGGGTCTACGTTTCTTGGCATGTAGCACAAGCTATGCATGTGGGCGCCTTTGTGCCTGGGCCTCTCTTGTATGCCTTTGGCTTTTGCGGGAAGTGGCTGGTTGTGCCGGAGAAGTGGGCGGGGCAGGGGAGGGGCGTAGGCATGTGACAAAAGCAGCTGCCTTTTGTTTGACTAGCGCGCCCTTGGCCCCACTTGCCACACCAGTCCACACTGTGTGTGTGTGTGTGTGTGTGTGTGTGTAAGCTCAAGCATTCAAATAATTAAACTCATCAAGTTGCCTTATGAGCATTACTGCTACTGCTACCGCCATCTCCTCCTCCTCCTCCTCCACCACCTCCACCTGACGCTTCTTCGTTTAGTCTAATCTTCTTTGTTTTCTTTTGCGGCGCACAAAAGCCGAGCACCGAGCACCGAGCACCGTGCAATGAGCACACTCAGAAAAATATATGTCATTTAATGATTCTAATTTTCTCATAATCAATGTTCAAAAATGAATGATGCTCCATCATCAAATACAATTTGGCTCCAGTTGGGCAGCAAGCTAGAGAGATCACCTCACCGGATTTGCGGCTCCACTTCCTTCTTTTTTTGATAAGGCCAAAATATTTTCTTTTTTAATTTAACCGATCATAATTTTTTTAAATTTTTTTGTTTTATTTCTCTATGTGCAACGAGAGTCGAGTGCAGAGCGGCAACCTGTCCTTAAGTGCGGCGGCGACCACATCAACGTGCCCCGCACATACTGCCTATATGTGCGTGTGTGTGTGCGTGTGTGTGTGTGTGTGTGTGTGGGCATACATAATCCTTGATCTTTTGTTGGTTGTTTGCTCAACTTCTGCTGCTGTTTGTTTGTTTGTCAGTTTTGTCAGCGACAGAGGCACCATCGTCTGCCCTTGTGCTATCTATGCTCCACCTACCCACCTCCTCCTCATTCCCAAGCTACTCCCCCTTCTCTGAGGCTGTGTTGTTCTCATTCGCTTTGCGCTCAGCTATCTCTCTAAATTATTAATTAAAGTATTTAACAAATATGCAAAAGTTTGCCCAGAGCACCGGCAGCAGCAGTAGCAGCAGCAGCCACATCACATCAAATTCCCCCTTAGCCTTAAGCGCCCCCCTCATCTCCTCCATTTCCCCATTCTTCTTCAGCTATTTCTTTAATCCCACAACGCCTTGGTCCTTGACGTCCTTGTGCCACGCCTACTCGGCGAGCGCCTTTGTGTTGCGCCTTCAGCCAGTTCATTCAGCAAGCAATTTGTCGACTAGTTAATAATGTGGCCAGCTCACACACACATACGCACACGCACACACCAGCACACACCAGCACACACACACACACACACACACACATACTCTGTCATTGTTGATTTTGCATCTTTTTGATGTTTCATTGCCGCATCAAAGGCAATTTTGGCAAATAGTTTTGACTTGGCGCTGAGATTGAGAGTCCTCCTCTCGGACAGTCAACAGACTGCACTCAAAAAAAAAATAAATAAAAACAAACTAAAATTTAGAGAATCTCTTTAAAGGGAAAATTGTCATATAATAAAAATCTACGACAAGAATTAAATATTTAAGTCTCTTGACAGCTCTGTCTAAGTTTAAGTTTAGAGTTGAGAGTCGTTGTCTGCCTTGGAATAATATGGATTTATGGGCCATCTAAAGTGTTTGTATATGTGAAAAAAAAAACCTTAGAAATTATTTTAAGTAAAAAAGAAACTAAAATAAAAATAATAGCCAGGATTTTGAGAAAAACACAACAAAAACACATTTTCAAAGTATTCCTTCTGAATAATAGCTGACCTATGCTTGCAGCTAGAATTATGATAATTCTCTGAGATTCTGGAAGCAAATTCGATCAAATTCCAGATTATTTTTTTTCTTTTACTTAATTCTAATTTTTTTTAGTGTATGTTCCTTCCACCTGCTGCTCCGCATGTTGTAACTGATATTCTGACTTTAAGCTCGTAGTTGCTCACAACATTTTGTGTGTTCAGGTGTACATTTTGAACATTTTTTAAGTGGTCTAATTTTAATTGCCAATATAGTGGACAACTAGTCGTTGGCCAAGGATTCGACAGGGCTCTTAACGAACATTTTCACACTCGACCTGAAATAGAAAGGAAAACCATTTTGATAAAAATCATCCATGTGAATTGGTTAAGGTTAAGACAATCAGTTTGTTATCGTTGAAAACTATTTCATTGTTTTTTAAGTGTGGATCAAATATGCTTGTTGTTGGTGTAATAAAATTGGTTATTCGAATCGAAAGAGCCAAATGCATTACCTTATGTAAGACTTTGATTAAAATAACACTCTTCAACAGATTATCATTTAAAAAACTGCAAGTGCAAAAATCAAGTAATCAGAATGAATTAAATAAATCCTGTTGATCAGAGTGTTGCCAAATTGGGATTTATGAAAAACAAATTTAAAAATTAAGATCGCTTAATTCACAGAGCTGCCAACTTGTCTTATAAAATAACATAGTTATAAACATATTATTAACACCGAATCTAGGATATGGATTTATTACGTTGTAGCCTGTGTCATAGGTCTAATAGACCATCCAATCTATTCCTTTGCAAATTCTTGGGGAATGTCCTTTGGATCAACAGGATGTGTTCAAATTATTATCCGTTTTCTTCAAGCAATAACTGGGAGGCTTACGATAAGGACTCGTTTAGTTGAAGGATAAATGCACGTTGTGTTTTTGAAATTAATTGTGCGAGAAAAAAAGCTTAATAAAGCTGCTCAGAAGTGCACTGAGGGCATGTCCTTGCCAAAATCATAGAAAGGACACACTTTCAAACGCATAAGGACTGCTGCTTAACGCACAAATAAAAAAGACGGATACCATCGATTCGCATACAAAGGATCCGCTTTAAAGACTGACTGAGCTGCAGCTCCTGTGCCTGCTGAAGCTGTCGTCCTTTGTCTGCATAAGTCGCCAAAGTGCTTAAGTCACAGCAAGGAAGCACGCAGCCAGGAGGGGCAGCGGGGCAACGGGTAGGCAGCTATCTGCAGGTGCAGCTTTTGCTGCTGCCACAATTTCTTCTCTGTGTTCCTTTTTCTTTCTTTGAATGGGTTTGGGGTCGCCACTTGCCTTGCAAGTTACTTAGCAGCTGCGACTTAACATGGCCCTTTGGCCCAACTCTGTTCCCCTCCACCTCCACCTCCACGTCCACCCCCAACTCGACCTCGACCATTGGCCAACATGTCCTGGCAGCTTATAGCATGGAAATCCTTTTTGCGTAAATCCTCAACTACATTTGACCGCATCCACGCACATTTACGTAAGCTGATTACGCGCCAGTGTTGCTCACTGTCCCCTGTCCCCTCTTCGCTGTCCGCTGTCCGCTGTCCACTGGCCATTAGCACTTACTGTATGAGCGCGTGTCCTGCTGCATGCTGCAGGCTGCTGGCCGACCTGTGCTGATCCACCATATATCCATTTATGTACGCTAAACCACTTGGCCATGCTTTAAAAGTCGAGCTGTCCTCATTAGTCACACACACACACACACACCCACACACACACACACATGAATATAAACACGAATGCACACTCAGAAATATATTTTTTACAAATTTCCTTAATTATTAATCAGAAAGTTATATATCTAAAAACCAAGATTTTTGTTTTCTTAATTTCAGATTAACTGTTCTGAAAATTTAGAATAAATATATCTTATTTTCAGTGTGCTTTGTTCACATGTGTTACAAAAACAACTTTAAAATAAGCTCTCTTATTATTTATATATATTATTTATTCATGAACTATGAATATATATGTATATATATATATATATTATGATTTAATATATTTTAGAATGACTTCCCATTGAGCTACTCTAAGGCAGGCGACAGCTAAGCTGTAATATAAAAGCCCAGCTAGCAAATTTTAATGTTTCTGAATTTTAGAAATTATTGTTTTCCAAAAAATAGGGGCTTGCATTTTTACTTTTAAGATATATTTTCTGTTATTCAGTAATATATTTCTGAAGAATAAATAAACGCCATACTTGTTGGACCTTAGATTAATTGCAAGCCCTTCAAGTGAAAAGAAAATAGTTTACGTATTTTTTAAATATTTTTATAAGAACGAGAAAAACTTTCTAATATTATTTTTTCATAGTAAGGTTATTTTCTAATGTCGATTATTTTTCTGAGTGCATATATATATATATATATATACATATATATGTCCTGCTGCTCATAAATATTTGCACAGGCGCCCAAACAAAATGACAGCTTTGGAATGTCAAGTGCATACTTTGAATTACATACATGTAACAACAACAACAACAACAACAACAGCAATAAGAATAACAAGACAAATGTGTTTCTTAGTCATGCTCGATTTGCACATGCTCTGTATATATGTATATATATATATATACATAAATATATCGACATGAATATAACAAGCTGGAAAAGTCAGATTCACAAATACTAACATCGAATGTGATTACTGTTCCGTGTGGTTGTTTTCAATCCTAATTAGATTGTGGAAATGTTTGAGATCAGATAAGTGATCAATAGTAGAATTTTGCTTTCGAATCCTGGAATGATCTTAATATATTCCATGAATCCAGATTAACTTTAAATTGGTTTTGTGAAATAGAAGCTAATGTCCCAAGTAAGCTGCTGAAATTATATTATATTTTCAGAGCGTATCATTTCTTAAATCATTTCTTTCTTTTTTTAATTAAAATTTATCTTTAATTAATTTTTTCTAGTATGTCAATTGTCATAACTCTCAATATTAAGGCTATATTTTGACATCCTAAATTATACATAGGCTTTTCATGCTGATGGACAGCTATTTTCAATTATACACATAGTTGATGTATCAAAGACGACATATTCTGTCTATTTCAAGTTCGCTGTGTTTACAGGGTATTTTTAAGGGTGCGGGGTTTGCTGGTTAAGGTGCAGATTGCATTTTTAACATATTCACGCATGGTTGAGGCTTTGGGATGGGATCCTGGCGCTTTTTTCTGTTCCTTTTTTTTGTTGTTTGTTTGTTTTTTTTTTTTTTTTTTTTGTGTGGTGGTTAGGCTTGGTGGTTTCTCCTTTGCGGCTGCTGTCAAAAAATGTAAACGTTGCCAGCTTCTGGCACTTAAACAAAACGAGAGACGACTGCAATGATGACTATGATGATGATGACGATGCTGGCAGATGATGAGATGAAATGAGACGAGAGGCCGAGAATGTGGTGGATGTTGCAAATGTTAAAGATAATGATTATGGTGGCGCAGAGAAAGAAAAACCATAGATACTTCAAATAAATATTGCGAATCTTATGTTAATAATAATAATTATTTTTAAAATAGAAAATCTCAAATTGTTATCTACCAAACTCAAAGTAGAGAGAGCAGAGAAACTATAAAACTAAAAATCAAAATAATGCGAAAAATATATTCTATTCAAAAGCTTATTTGGCAGCTCTGCAGACTTTTAATTCGTTTTATGCTTGAATTTAGAATAAATTTGCATGACTTACGATAGTTAATCTTTTTCTCTGTGTGTGAGTGGGTGTGTGTCAGTGTTTGTGTGTGTCAGTGTGTGTGTGTGTGCTCTTTAATTCAAATGCAAAGAGCAGAGCGAACAACCTCGACCTGTAGTCGCGCATCTTCAAACCAACTTATGACGTTGGTTAGGGGCTTAGGGAGGGAAGGGATGAGGGTGGTTGAGAGTGGGTGAAGGTGGGTACAACCCCTTCAGTTTTTGGCGAGTGCTCAACGCTTCATGATAAATAATGCAGCTGCAGCTGCAGCTGCAACTGCAACTGCAACTGCTGAGGCTGTTCTTCTTCTATTCTCATTTCTTCTACATATTTTTTGTTTTGTTTTTGTACAGCAGTTTTCTTCAGCTGTCGCTGTCAGTCGGCTCAAAGTTACCTGAAAGCCAGTCACACCTCTTCCCCTCACCTATTTTCTTTTGGGTGGGGGGGGGGGGGGGGGCGCCTCTGTTGACACATAGTTTGTAGTTGGCAAACAGCAACAACGCAGCAGCTGAAGATGCTTTGCATAAATTTGAATATTTAACAATAAAAGCAACAACAATGTCGGAAAGAGAGAGGCAGCTAAGGAAAGAGAAAGATAAAGAGAAAGAGAGAGAGAGAGAGAATGGCTGCCAGTGAAACACAAAGTGTACACTAGGAAAAACAAAGCTGAACAATCTGTCGTTTTCTTCTACTTGCTTAGTACAAGTCCCTCATCAAAATAACTTACCTTTCATTTGGTAACCATTATTTTTCGTATCTTACTTTCTCATCTCAACTGATTTTGTCATGATTTTGATCCATGCTTCAATAAGAAATATATATTTTTATTTATATTCATATAAATAATTCTCAAATATTAAATGTATTTCCTTATATCGAATCACTTTTGTTCCGCAAGCCATGAAATGCTTACAGATCTTTTAGTTTATAGATGACCCAATATTGCCTATATTCAATAGGTTAAGTCCTTACGATTCTAATGCATCCCTTTCAAAATCTGTAATAATTTACAGCTTATTTTGTAGTCGCTTATGTGCCCCCAAAAGTATGCAGAAAAATTACTTCAACATTTTAACCGTCAGAATCTATTTTCTTGTGTTTGCCGGTAAGTTACCTATTTACAGTTACTTAACCTTATTTCTGCAAGTGTTAATATACTTACTTACATTTCTGAAGAGTTACTATACAAAAATATATAGTTAAGATTCCTGTGGATTGGAATGAAAACAAAAGACATTGTTTGACATTTAGCTTTATATTCATTTATTTATTTATTTTTAATTAATTCATTAGTTTTTATTTATTCTTAGACCCTTGATATCCTCAGAAGTGTGTGTGGTTTATTTTATAATTCAACTTAATACGCTTAAAATATTTATTAAATATTACATATACATATATAATCGTTATTATTATCATAATTATTATTATTATAATTAATATTATGTGTGTATTATTATTTCCGCTTGCTGTAATATAATGCCATATATAATTGTTCCTTTTTTGTTTATCGATATACACGTATATATGTATACATATATATATATATATATATATATATATATATATATATATATATTTATGCTTAGTATTAAATCGTCTGCTGTGCCACATTTGGCTGTGAATTTTGTCCTCTTTTACTTTGTTGCAGTTGCAGTTGCAGTCGCTCTTCCTCTTCTATTAATCGCGTTCTACACATTTATTTAGCTCGTTTCAGCGTTCTTGGGGTACAGGGAAGTTTTCTCTAGGTTTACAAAAAAAAAATGTATATTTTGTTTTATACTTTACGTTACGTTAGTAGAATTTGTCCTACAGTATTTTTTCTTTTCTTTTTTTGGTTTTTTTGGTTTTGCTTTTAATGGTATTTACTATTTTTGTGAAATACATAGTTGATATACACTACAAACTTTAAGTTTCCTTCATTTTTTTTTTGTGTGAAAGTTGTATTTTTATTTGTATTTTTTTTTTTTGTCTAATAAATATAAATCCTTTCTGTTTTTGTTTTTCAATAATAACTGTTTTTTGTTTTTCTGTCGCTTCTGCTGCTGTTTTTACTTTATTTTGTATTTAGTTATTTTTCATTATTATATCTCATAAATTCTTGTTGTTGCTAAATTTTGTTTTGTTTTTCTTCTTGTTGTTGTTGTAGTTGTAGTGCTGTGAGTATATGTTGGTGTGTATGTGAGGATGTGTGTGTTTGTGGCAGTGTATGTGTGTTTGTGGCAGTGTGTGTGTCTGTGTGTCTTGTTTGTTCCTTTTGGTTTGTTTTATTTGTGTGCAAAACGTTTAAATGTTAATTTTTATCTCAATTGTTTCCCTGTTTCTTTATTTGCTAAGTATTTTTGTTTTTGTTTTCCTTTTCTTGCATGACTTTTGCCTTTTTTTTATTTAACGGCGCTCTAACATTAATATACTAAAATACCATTTTTATTTACATATAAATATTTATTTTTGTTGTTTTTTTTTCGTTCTTTAAGCCATTTTATACTTTGCTTTAAGTTTTTGGGTTTTATTTTTCTTTTCTCTTTTTTTTATTGAGTGTGCAATTTTGCCTTAGTTCTGGTTTTTTTTTTTTTTTTTGTTTTGGCTTCATATATTTGTTTTTTTTTTTTTAGTATTTTAATGCTTTTGAAGCAATTTTTATAATGTTCATAGCTTTTTGCCATTTTAGTTTTTTTGTTTTTTATGCTTGCCAAATTCTAATAGGTAACTGACTCCTGCTCTTTATTTTGTTTGTCAAATTGTTTTTGGTTTGCCAATTAACAAAGGAGAACGGAAAGAACCGAAACTCAAAGTACAGTACACACACCAAATACATTCCAGTTAAATACCAATTGCACATTGTATGCATATTATACTTTGTCTTATCCACATACATATATATGTATGCGCACATGTAGCTCTATATATATATTTATATATAGTTATCTTTTTCTTTACATTTACAGTTAAGTATTTTTAGGCGCGAGCGACAAGAAAAGCCACAGAAAAAACATTAAAAAAAACGAAATTAATTGTTATTAATGCATGGTGCTATATATATATACTTGTATGCGTTATACAACACTAGTTTGCCATAATATTTTAGTTTAGCTTTCTGAAGTATTTACACAAATATTAACTCCTCTCTCCCCTTGCGCATGTTGTTGTTGTGTTTTGCTTAATCGCTGACACTTTGACGGGACTGTACCTAAGACTAATTAGCTGAAGCTTTTGATATTAACGCTATGTGAGTTATCTATGACTATGTCTATGTCTATGCATGTATGTGTGTGTGTGAAGCACACACACACACGACCCCAACATATACGATACGTGCACACATATATACATATATCTATGTATTTGTATCTAGCTAGTAGTTGCTTAGGTCGGGTGCGGTGTTTGCCAAGTTCTATTATTATTAAAAACTAAACGTGTTATCGTCTATCGCCTATCGCCTATCGTTACCGTTATTAATAGTATTACGCCAATTGCCCAATTGTTTGATTTTGTTTAGTTTTATTTTCTGCTTCCGGCTTCCGATTATTTGGAAAACAATTTTCATTACACTTTCTTGGCTTTTGCAACTAATTCAGCAATATTGTTTAATTTTCAGGCCAAATCTACTACATTTTCTGCTTCACTTAAGCACTAGGAGACAAAAAAAAAAAAATTGTTAAGTATTTAATATACACATATATATTTTTACAATCATTTATTTCTAAGTAGTTCTTGCTTGCAATAAATTCGATAAGCACCAATTCATCAACAAAAAAGTTTCTGGGAATAAACAAAAAAGAAAAATGCAACTAAAATTAAAGTTGTTGTTTTTTTTTTGTTTCAAGTTTTGCTCGAGCTTTTTTTGTTGTTGGACGGAAATAATGAATTGGCTGCATTAGATTAGAAATTAATCCAATCATGATCTGAAATTTTGCCTGGTATTTCCCTTATTCCAGAGTGTTTTTTCTTGCTGTTGCTGTTATTGTTGGAGCTGTTCAATGTGTTAATACTGCTTTTTATTCTTGTTGTGTTTGTTTTCATTTCAAGCTTTATTTATTTATATATTTCTCATTTCTTTTTGCTCATTTTTTTTTGTTTTTTTTTTTTTTTGGGGTATTTAAGCGCAAAACTTACAAATAATAACAAAAACATTTTACATCATATAATATTTGTAGTTGTATGCTAAAACTAAGTTTAAGGTTTGATTAAAATAATAAAAAAAAAATGTGTATGCATTTGTGTAAATTTATAATCATCATTTATTTATAATTAAATATTTAATACTCCTGCCTAAAATAAATTAATTAAAATCATAGCTTAATTTATAGGCATAAAAAAAAGAAATAAATTGTTTAAATACCTAAATTTGGAGTTTATAAATTATGTTGAATGTTATGTTGTTGATGTTTCTTTTTCTTTTTATTTTTAACAATTTTGATTGGCCTGTTTTATTGGCGGCGTCGTTTTACAGTTACAATTACGGTTATATATATAGTTTATGGCGCATATGGTTTTTTTTATTTTATTTTATTTTCATTTTTTTGTTTTTGTTTTTTGTTAAACTTAGATATTTTTGTGTGTTGTTTTGTGTTTGATGTATACATTTAATGTTGGCTATATAGCATGTGAGCGTGTGTAGCTGCCTCGCTCTATCTCTCTCTTAACTATTTTCTATATCTTTTCTTTTTGCCCTTCTCTGCGCTTGGTCTAAGCTTGGCATAAATTAGCTACTGCTGCGACGACGCCTAAAACTATGCTTGCATTTTATATTTTATACACATTTACTAATGGGATCTCGATATATACTATATATATATATATATATACATATATAAATATATACACATATACATATACACACATATATATATATATATATAGTATTTGGTTTTTTTTTCCAGTTGCCTGATTTGTGACTAATAACGGGACACGGAGAATTTTAGCAGCCTGGTCGCCCTATGCTATATTTATTATTATTACTTTTTGTGGGGCTGCCCTCAACTTCAGCTACATCTATGTATGTATGTATGTATGTATGTATGTATGAGTGAGTGTTTGTGAATTGTTTGATTTTGTTTAAAACTATGCCAGTCTCAAAAAGCTCGAGTACCACGATTAAATAATAAAAAAAAAAAAAAAAACAAATCTTGTTAATCTTTTTTTAGGTTTTTTGTTTTTTTGTTCTATCTCATATTGGACATTTGCCCATCTATATCATCTAATGCTGCTCCCCTCTCTAGCCGTCTATCCGTTTATTGTTTGTGTGTATGTATATGCATATATATATATATATATATATATATTTATTTATATTCATATTTATATATATATATATATATGTATATATGGATTTTTGTTTTGGGCGCATAGTTTTAGCTTGCGGGCTTCTCCATATATATCTAACGTATAACTACCGTATGTGTGTTAGTTTATATATATATATATATATATATATATCTGTATATATTGCATATAAAGCATATCCATATACTCATTTTACGCACACAAATACACATATACATATGTATATATATATATATATATATATATATGGTATAGCTCTAATTATTTCGTAATAATATTATTTTTTATGTTTTATCGGATTTATGTTTAATTTTTTATGCATTCGCTTGTCGCATTTCTAATGTCTAACGATTAATAAAAAAAAAATTGTTTTTAGCTTATAAATAAATTGAGTAACATATTTTGTTCTTGTTTTTTTTGTTTTTGTTTTTTTTTTTTGTAGGCTTATTCATTTAGTATTTAGTACAGTTGCGCCTTCCTGTCCTTCTATCCAATCCTCTTCTCTGTCTCGCTCTCTCTCTCTCTTTCTCTATCTTTCTCTGTCTTGCTCTCTCTGCATGTTTCTCTATGTTTTGTGGCTATAATACTCGTAATTATGATAATTATAAATATTTAATTATATTTAGTGGGGACTTTTGTTGCATGTTTTGTTTAATTTTTGGATACTTCGACTACGAGAAGCTAACAGGCGACCGGTCCTGGTTCCGATTCCGCCGTATCATCGTGCTCATCCGATGACCAGCTGAGACTGCGCCGTCGCCTTCGCTGGGCATTGGGCAGCACACCCGCCGCACCGCCGGTGGCGCCCTTCTTCTTCACGAACTTGATGTTGTAGGGATCCTCGGCCAGCTCCGGATACAGGCCGACATCGTGAATGTACTCACCCTCATAGTTGTTGGCATAGCTCTGCTTGAGGATCTCATCGCTCTCCTGCTGCGTCCACTCCAGCACGGTGGTCAAACCACTGCGCAACGCCTCCTTCTCCCGGTGCCAGGCCTTGCGCACTGCCGTCAGCTTGGCGTGGTGCATCAGACGCTGTTGCTCCTTGGCAACGGTGGTGCCGTATCGCAAATTGATGATCGCATGCGCACCATGTATTTTAACATCCAGATAATTGCCATTGGAGCCAGCTGCACCACTATTGGCAGCAGCAGCAGCACCACCACCACCTCCTCCAGCACCACCAGCCGCACCGGATGTTGTCTCGCGTGTGATCTCATGGAAGGTGGTGTTCACCTGTCCCTGGAGTCGCTTCAACTGCTGTCGGTCCTCGCTGGCGCGCCACGCATCCTCCTTGACAAAGAAGAACGAGTCCTGCTGCGCATTGTGCACCACAAACGTGAAGGGCAGCAGCTTGGAGCGATTGAAGACGCTCGTATAGACATCCCGATAGATGGCATTCGCTGCCGGCACACTGGACACAATTGCCTGACCGTCAGCGGTACGCGACACCACAATGCCCTTGCCAAACGGTGGTTCCGTGTCGGAGCCAATCGAACGCGGCGATGGATCCATCACATCACATTTAAGCGCCGAACGTGGCGGAGCCGATAGCTGCTCAAAATCGGACATCCTGCGCACATTGAGATGGGCAAGGAAGCCGCTCTCCACTGCCATTGTGGGTATATTATCGAAGGGTCGTCGCATATTCAATGCAATTGGATTTGTGGGTGGACGGCCCCAGAGTGCTGGTGGTTGCCACAGATCCTTGGCCAGCTGGGGCATCAGATTGCCCACATTGTAGCCGAGTGTGCGCATCCAGCTGGCAAAATCGGCGGGATAGTGACGCTCCTGTCCAACATTGATCGGATCGTTACCATTGAAACGGTACAAATGCAGGCGGGTGGGTGTTATAATCCGTTCGGCGACCCGCTGCCAATCGGGTGACATCCATTGGCCAATCAGTGGATCATAGACACGTCCATCGCCCATATGGACGAGCGTTGTCACCTGATCCAAAATGCCGCCACAGAAATCGATGGGTAAATACACATATGGATTCGAATCGTATACGATATGTCCGAACGGTGAACGCATTATCTCCCTAATCCCCTCGCCATACTGATTGAACAGCATTAGGGGCGTGCCACTCTGGTCTGTGGCCACATAATACTTGTGCCTATAAACCTGGGCATAGATCAGATGGCCGACATCGTCGTACGTCAGCGACATCAATTTGCCATCGCGCGGCGAGTAGATCTGGGAGACTTCGTAGGGTCGCTGCTGGTTCGTATAGAAGAACTGTGTCACATTGCCAAAGTTATCCTTGCGCGTGGTCAGACGCTTCAAATGATCATAGTAGTACTTCACATCGAATCTGCCACGCTTTGAGGCGCGCACCAACAGACCCTGGGTATTGTAATGGAAACGCTCCTCTCGCGCATTCTGCGCAACCAAACCGCGAGCATCGTACTTGTACTGACCCTCTCCAAACTTGACAATCCGATCCTGGGCATTGTACTCCATTGGTATGGTGTTGCCGCGATATGTCAGCGACAGCAGATTGCCATTGTCGTCGTAACGGAAACCCCACGGTTCCTGGGCCTCCACACCGACAAGCTGGCCATCGCAGTCCCACGTGTAGTTCTTCACATTCGTGTAGCTGTTGACGGCCATGTTGCGCGTATAGGTGCGGGTCTGTGAGATGCGTCCGTGCACCCCATACGAGAACTCCATGCGAAACACCTCCAGCCGATGGATGGCAAGCGCCATGCGTTGCGTCTGGAAGCGACCGTCGACGGTGCGTGTAAAGCCGGCCGTACCGTCGTGCAATTGGGTCTGATTGAGGGCCGGTCGGGTGAACTTGAACTGACCGATCAGACTGGGCTGCCCGGTGCGTCTATCGTAGGCGTACGCCTGACTGGGCAGATTCTGGCCACCGATGCGACCCTGCAGCGCAATCACACGCAGCTGGTTGTCGTATTCGTAGCTAAATTTGGCATTACTCAGACCGGTCTTGGCCACATAATCGATACGTTCCTCGGTCAGCAGACCAGCTGCATACTCAAAGTCCCAGCGATATTCGAGTTCGCGTTCCGCATGCGACACAGTGCTGGGCATCCCGGTGGCATCATTATATTGGAACTCGCTGCGACCATCGCCGTGGACGACCTCCGTCAGTTGGCCGGCGGCATTGTAGCGATATACGATGCGAGCCCCATCGCCCGGCAGGATGGTCTGCAGTAGTGCGCCTGCATGACTGTAGTGCTGGAGGTAGGCGCGTGTGCTACCCGGTGGCGTGTATGTGCATCGTATAAAACCAATCGATGTCTGCATGCTGAAGCTGTGTCGAGTGCCCGAGGGCAACACAACGTGCCGCAGGCCACCCGCATCATCGTACTGCAGCACAAACTTGCGCTGGCTGGCCAAACCGATCTCGGAGACGAGATTCCAATCGTTGTACACAAACGAAATGATGCCATCCTGCTGGGAGGTAATCTCCGAGAGCAAACCATGGCGATCGTAGCTGTATTTGAGCTCGGCGGGTCCCCAGGCCCAGCCTTCGACGCGATTGAAGCGATCGTAGGTGATGTTGACGGGATAACCATTTGCCGGATAATAGGATTTGGGCAAGCCACTCTGATCGTAGGCAACAATCAAGATTGGGGTACGCTGTGCATCGTAGAAGGTCTCCCGATTGGTGAACTGATCGAACTCCACGCCAATCACCCGCGAATGGTTAACCCAAATCTCGCGATTCAGCGTCTGTTGCGGATTTCGCACATCGCCCACCAGATTGTACACGGAGTACATCGAATTGGTCAGGCCATCGCCCATTGTGACGCTCTGATGCGACCACATTGCAAGCATTTCGGCCTCTACGGGTAGGGCTGCTTCGAGCAGGGGATGGCGGGCGACAGCGGATGCCTCGACAACAACCCCATTGGCACCGTGAATCACCAGCGTATTGTTTGCCTTCAGCTCGGCATCGGCGTGTGCCCGGCCACGTTTCAGGAATGTGGAACGAACGCCGCCCAAGACGAGCAGCTCATTGGCATTGCCATCGGAGCCGGTGTAGCGTTCCCGGGAGAACAGTGACTCGACCGAGGCGTGCACGTACACGGTAAGTCCCTTGTTGTCCGCCAGTTGGGATGTGATCCGTACAATCTCACCACTGGGCAATATCATGCCGGTGACCCGTCCAAATTCATCATACTGATAAATGTACGTCTCCCCGCCCGAGGAACGGGAGTTCAACAGACCCGTGTTGCTATCGTAATCGAGCTCGATCTCCTGACGCCCCTTCTCGCTCAGCTTGGTCATGATGCCGATGCCATTGATCTGTATCTCCGATTTGTGATCCTGTGTATTCTCAATGGAGCTAACCACATTGCTATAGTCGCGCAGGAACTGTATCTTATTGCCGGACGCATCTGTCACCGTCGACAGTCGGCCGAAGCTGGTGTTCTTCGAGTAGAGGAAACTGTAGCGTGTTTTGCCCGATGTCAGATCCTTGGTGGCCACATGCTGGCCATAACGATTGAACACATAGATCTCACTGGACGGTGGGAAGGGTATATGGAATTCACCATTCTCATCATGTGACGGCAAATAGTGCTCCAGTGCCAGGACATGCAGTGAGCCTGAAATGCAGTCAAAACAAAAGCCAAATGATTATTAATATTGCTATTATTATTACTATTATTATTAATATTATTATTGTTTTTAATATTATTATTGTTATTGTAGCTCTTCCATCAACTAATATACTAATTATTTTTGGTCTGATTGGGTTTTTTCGGGGTTTTCCCCAATTCATGCAAAAAATGTTGGACCACTTTGCATTTAAATACACCCAGAAATCTTGTAAATATTTCTTATTTTTACACTTTTGATAATTATAAATTTATTTTATTTTAATTTGATTAAATTTTTTATTTTATAATTTTTGGTGTCGACTATTCCAAAATACTTCTTCGATCTTCATATGTGATTTCTTTGCAGTTGTAATTTTTTTTGTTTTTTTTTTTTTTAATTCAGTTATTTAAATTTAGGCATTCTCTCTCTCTCTCTCTCTGAGAGCATTTCTTCTTGTGCGTTTGCTGGCCGCTCTTCACCCTCCCCAAACCTCCTTTCGCTCATTTTGATGCTTTGCCTGGTCAAAAAACGTTTCAAGTTTTAAAATCACAGAATCCAAAAAAAAAAAAAATAAATAAATAAACAAATTCGAAAGAGAGACAGAGATGGAGAGAGAGAGAGAAGGGAGCCAGAGATAGAGAAAGAGGGCACGAGAGTCTGCCTTAAGTTTTTGTGCAATTTGCTGGCAGTTGTTCAGCGCTGACGTTGTTGTTGTTGTTGTTGTTGTTGTCTGTGTTGCGTTACATTTTAAGTTAGTGTTGGTAAATCGCTTTGGATTTGCATAAATTTGCTTGCTTTTGCCAGCTTTGCATGACAAACACCGGCGACAACAGACTGACAGACGAAGACAGTCAGCGAAAGACAGACATGAAGACAGTTAGGGGTAGGGGTGGGGGAGGGATAGACACTTACTGCATAAAGTAGTTGCCTGTTCGCCTGCATTACTGCTGTTGCCTGCAACATGGGGCAAGCTATTTGGCACTCATTGCAAGCCAGCAAGCGCTTAAATCAATACTATCAAAATTCACTTTGCTTGAATTGAGAATTAATTGTCTGAGTTTTGATTTACTTTCTTATTTATTTAATGTCAACTACACGAAATTTATTAAAGCTAAAAACTAAATTTAATATTCAAATTTGAATTAAAAAATAAGGAAATTATTTATAAGATTTCTGTTGCTGTTCAAATGCAAATTGTACTTAAAATTTCCATTCTCTTTTTTATTTGCGTCGAACTATGAATTCAAAGCACTCATTCGATCGCATTCACATGCAAAATGAGTGTCGTCTGGCATTAGACAATCATATATTGAATACACTCTGCTCTTGTTGTTGTTGTTGTTGTTCTTGTTCTTGTTGTTGTTGTTGTTGTTGTCGGTGTTGATTTGATTGCATTACAGTTCATTTACCCAAGGAGCCAGAAGAAGCATCAGCGGTGGCCACAGCAGCTGGCTGAGTAACCATTTATGGGGTCACATTTTGGGACAAGTTCGTTTTGCTGCTTGGTTGTGGCAATAAACAGTGGGCGGGGGCGGGGCGGGGCGGTGCGGGGGCATGGACAGAGGGCACAGGACACGTTGGCACAGCGCCAAATATGCTGTGGCATCAACGATTGAGCGAATTTCAATGCAATGCAATCTGCTCCACTCTAGCGAGTTTGAGGTTGAGAGAGGACGTAACCTGCCCCAGCCTGTGGCCCCAGCCTGTGGCCCCGCCCGTGCCCCTGCACCACAGCACCCCCGCTCTATTACTCCATCTGTAATGTAATGTAATGTAATGTAATGGTAATGACCCCATAAAGTGAACAACTTGTTTGTGTCCCTTTGATGCTGTGTGCCAAAAGGGCTGCCTGCCATTTAGTTGCCCACTTCCCACTTCCCAACTCCCCCGCCCCCACCCCCACTCCATGACTCCCACACTCTCTCCATCTCGCTCTCACACACTCTGTGTGTGTGTGTTTATGTATCGGTTTCTGTGTGGATCTATCGGTCTATCGATTTGTCGCTGCGTCGTTTCAGCTTCACTGATTTCAAGCAGTTTTTGTTGCTGAGGCATATGTGTGTGGCAAAGCGCACACAAGTGTTGCCAATATTCATTCAAATGGAATTTAAATGCATTTTTTTTTTTTTTTCGTTCTTGCCACACACAACCCCTTTCGCAATGTTTCTGTGGTGCATGTTTAGCATGCATGTGGATGGGTCTTGTGAGTGCATGTTCCAGTTACTTAGTTACTCTTTTCGTCAGTCCCAATTGAGTGCGCTGTGCAACCTTTACGAATGCACCACAAAATGGGGCACAGATAGCTAGAGTTAAAGAGAGAGAGAGAGACAGATAGATATACGGACAGGGATAGCATATGCTTCTTAGCCACTCCTCGATTTACCAAGGTCTGCTGAGATGATGATAAACAGTTGATGGCCCATCTAAACTTATTATAGTTTATAAAACACAATTTCAATAAGTTTTTCTTGTTAACTCAAAGTCAGGTATTAACGTGTTCATGTGCGTGTGTGTGTGTCTGTATGTGTTAGCGATTAATGAGTTTTAGGTGCTAGTTGCAACTTTTCTGATTACTCTTTTACTTTTTTTTTACCCTACAGCCCACCTCGCAGCTCGCTTATTGATTAGCTTTTGCTTTGTCATTTGCTTCAATTCTCCACTACCGCTTACCCTCTTTATCTCCCCCTCTCTCTATCGCTCTCTCTCTTTCACTCTCACTCCCTGTCTCTTTCTCTCAACGCATTTTACGCAACAATTTTTCACACACACTGCGGCACTTAAGCTATAAGCTTTTAATGAAGCTTATTTACGTTTTGCTGCAACACCAAAAAAACCCCCTAAAAACCTGCTTCACATGGCTAAATATCTTGTCTACACCCACGCTGATACACACACACACACACGCACACACACACGCACACACACACATAGTTGATTAATGCATGCTCATTGCGCTCAGCGCTAAAAATGATTGCTGGATGGAGCTGAGGGTGTTTCGGTGGCGCCTCGATAGCCTCTCGCATTTGTTGCGCGAATTAGCCGCGTAGGTAACAAGATTGATTCTCACTTTTTCGCTTCTGGTCGGTCGTCCCAAACCCCCAACCCTCAACACCGAACCCCCAACAGCCAATCCAATCTAATCCACCCCCCAATCTACACTCAGCCATCGAACATTTGTTGTTTGAAAAACATTTTCTCAATTCACGAAAAATTCTTCCATTCAGATATGAAAATCTTTATAGTTTAGCAAATCTATTTCTGGAAAGTTCGATATGCAAAATTCTCAGCACTTTTGCTGCTTAATAAATTGCACTGAAATCTAGAAATAATATTTTCACGTTTTATACAGAAATTTTTAAATTTGTTAAGCTGTTGTTGAAGGCAAAGCATATCACATTTTATGCGAGTGTAGACATATTTACTTCCCCCCCCCCTCCCCTTCCCATTCACCATTTGCCATCCCACGCAGACCATCACTCAGACGTGGGCAACCCGCAGCAGTGGCAACAACGACGACTAAAACTTGATTAATTATAGTCATTGATCTGCTTTCCACGGCTTCTTCTCTGCTGGTTGCTTCTTCTTTATTTTTATTATATGCCCTGCCCTTCATTAATTTGTGTTGCGTTGTCAAGCAACCCCCAACCCCCAACCCCCAAGCCCAACCCCAACCCTCAATCCCAACCCCTTCCATTACTCAATGTTGCTGCTTCTGCACATCGTTAGCGTCTCTTTGCTTCACCTCGCTTCGCCTGCCACTGCCCCTGCCCCTGCCACATCCACAATCCCCTCTCCCTTTCACCTACCCCCCGACCATTGTCGAAATTTATTAATTACGTTTTTGGTCTTATCAAATTACGCTTGGCTAATGCACTCAAATTTATACCTTGCCAATAGAAAAACCTCCTTCCACAACCCACCTTCCTTCCTTGACCTTCCAACAAAACACAGCCCCACCCCCCTTCCATCACCCACTGTTGGTTTGCTGTTGTTTTTTGAGCTTTTGCTTTTCGGCTCTTTGGCTTCATCTTATTTATTGGCGGCCATTTTGTTTCAGGTTTCCGCTTCTTCTTTTTCCACCTGCCACCTGCTCTGTGTGTGTTGTGTGTGTGTGTGTGTGTGTGTGTGTGCGTATGTGCATGTATTGTTGTGTGCGTATCGCGTCCTAATTTGTCCTCATTCGAATTGTGACGGAAATTGGTTTCGCTTTAAAACTTGACTTTCCTTCTGCCTTCCTTTGCCTGGCCATAATGACCAATTAAAGTGGCAACAACAATAACAATAACAACAACAGCTGTGTTTCAATTTGCCGTTGTTGTTGCCATTATTATTATTATTATTATTATTATTATTATTATTACTACTATTATTATTGTTGCTGTTTTGTGTTTAGCAAATATTCAATGCTCGCTTTTGCAACCTGTCTCCCTCACACACTCACTCTCTCTTTCACTCTCTGCCCCTCTACCTTTCCCTCTCTCCCTCTCTCTCTCTCTCTCTCTCTCTCTCTCTCTCTCTCTCTCTCTCTCTCTCGCTCTCTCTCTTCCTCTATTTCTGATTGTTACTTTTGTTTTGGTATTTGTTAACACAGCTAAGAAAGTGAAAATCAAGTACAATAAAAAAATAAAAAAGAAGCGCGCTGCAGTCGAAAACGCTCGACTAAGAGATACCCTGTTCCCAAGTTATGCTACATGCCACATACAATAAATACACACACATGTTGTACTGTGCAGATCACTAAGAAAGTTGCACATTCAATCAACATTACGCCTTGAGATATATATATATATATATATATATATATATATTCAATGTTAGAATGCTATATCTTCGTCGAACATGGCAATATCAACTCGGCTGAACACATGTGTACCTAATGGGGTCGAGGGTTCTTTCGGCTGCTACAAAAACCTTGGAACACCTTCATTGCACCCACTTCCCCCATAGGGTATAAATAGAAAAATAAAAAAAACGAATACAGTTCAAATTTGCCAAACGGAAATTTAGCAATTTCCAAGTGCCCCAGTGTGTGTGTGTGTGTATGTGTGTTTGTGTGTGCGAGTGTGTGTGTTCATTTGTGTGTGTTCGCTTGTGCGTGTTTATATTATTTGCAGTTGTTGGTCCCAAATCTGACAATTTTCAATATCCCCATCTCAGCCATTAGTTTACCGCCCACTTTTCATTGAAACCTGCGACAATCAGACAGAGAGAGAGAGAGAGAGAGAGAGAGAGGGAGAGAGAGAGGGAGAGAGACAGAGCGAGAGAGAGAGAGAGAGACGCCGCGAGTGAATTGTTCAACGAATATTCGCAACTGAATTGAATTTGCCTAAATGTAAATGTGGCATGTGACATGAATATGCATTTGAATAACGAATGTATTCACTTTTCGCTGACATGTTATTCAAATGAATTTGGATTCGCGCTAATTAGGATCGATTACTCAATAGGCCATATGCCGATATAGATTATCTCCCTTCAGGCAGCTGTCAATTGGCAAATTAACTCATTCGAATTCACAAAACTCATTCATAAAGTAGATAAGTTTACATTCCTTGTCTTCTTGATTCTCTCTCTCTCTGCTTCGCTACTCACTTCTCTCTTATCTTCTTTTCTTGTGTACTTATCCAACTTTGGTTTCCATCACTGTTTTTCGCTTTGATTCTTGACTTTAACTTAAACTTCTCGCTAACTTTGCAACTCACTTAATTTGTTATTTTTCTTATCTTCTCTTCTTGCTTCTCACTTCTTATCTGACTTTGTTGAACACGTTCTGTTCTTTTCTTTTCTTCCTTGGCTTCCCAGTTATAGTCCCGGCTAGAGTAGAGAGTACATTTGCGGAGCACATCGGGATTACTCACCTTGATCGGCCACATTGATGACACCATCTTGGGCCACGGCTATCGCCGATATGGCCTGGAAGCGGGCGTTTGAGGAGAGCAGCGTTTCGGCATTGCTCAGGGTTCCGTCGTCGTTGAGGGTGGCGCCCGCGTTAAGAATGGAGCCGGCGCCGTTGCCTGTTGTCTTGGCGCCCAGCAGCACCGTTGTTGTGGTTGTGGGTCCGGTGGACATTAGGCTGCCGCCGGCGACAATGCCGGCAAGTGTGCCCGAGTTGCTGCCGGAGATGCCGTTCGAGGAGCTGCCGCCGGCACAAATACAGGCACCACTAGCGTTGAGCACACCACCACCACTGCCATTGTTGTTGTTGTTGTTGCCGTTGTTGTTGCCCGCTGCAGAGCTGCCATTATTTCCGTTTCCGCCAGCTGGTGTCGTTGGCGTGGTACCGCCATTATTGCGTGTCGGATTCACGGTCGTTGAGTAAGCGCCACCACTGCCCGCACCACCCAAAGTGGTGCCGTTGCTGCCACTTCCACTAGAGCACTCGCAGCTCTGCGTGCTGTATAACAAAGAAAGAGAGACAGAGACAGCAACAGAGACAGTTAGTAATGCAACAGGATATGCTTAGCTTAGACCGTTAAACCACACTCAGCAACAAAATCTGTGCTCAAGATTAGAAACAAGATTCAGTTTCTTAAAGAATCGTATTTAAACAAAAGCACAAATTCAAACAATTTTGAATTTGGCATAAATAGAAAATATATTTAAGAACAACTTAAGATTTTCTACATTCAAAAGAACTTTTGAAACAAGACTCAAAATCCCATTTCGCATCCGAAACCAATCTGCTAAAAATTTAAAAACATTTCGTGGTGAAACATAAAATATAAGAAAAAAGGGAAATTAAATAAAATTAATATCTAATTTTATAATTTTGAAAGTGATTCTGAATTGGAATCAAAATTTATTGTTTGACGATTGAAATTCATAATCGGAATCTGAATCTAAACTCAACATTTTTTTCAAAACCAAATTCTGCAATTCTTAACGAATCCAAAAACCCGAATATTTTTTTACTTTACAATCGGATTGAAACCTTAATTCACACACAAATTAAGAAAACATAAAATCATAATATTTAAATAACAAACATTGACTCAAGAACTGTTGAACCTATTTCAAATACTTATTAGTTAATCTAAGGGAAACAAAAAAAAAAAAAAACTTTATATTTAATAATTTCTTGTACTAATTTAAAATACTTTTTGAACACTTGTTAGTTATTCATTTCCGATATTTATAAGCTTAAATACTGAGTGTTTTTAAATTAAAAAATAAATAAATAAATAACACAACTAACTTGAGATTTTGAAATGAGATATTCACATGTCTTTATTTTTGCCGGTGCACCACTAAAACCATCAACTTCACTCCAACCCACTCCAGCAGACTCCACTCCACTGTAACCACCCCCATCCACTGTGGTGGAGCAGCAGTCAGGCATTGAAGCCAAGCGTCGTTATCTGTGGCGCAGGCATCGTTTACATGTCGCTGCCACGCCCCCAATGCCCAGGGCCGAGTAAACTGCTGAACCGGAACACAGACTGGGACACACAAAGAGATAAGGAGAGAGGTGTTGGATGTGGGTGTGGGTGTGTATGGTGCTGGGTGGTTGGCTTGTAACCCGATTCTCTGTGTCTGTGGCTGCTTGGACGCGTATTTATGATGACATTGTTTGTTCGATAAACATTTTAAAGTAAAATGCAGACAACGGCAAAACCCACCCAAAGAACCCAAACCCCCCCCCCCCACCCAACCACCACCCCTTTTGCTTATCGCAGAGCGACCACGCCCATTTGAAGCAACTGCCCCCGCTGGCCAACCCAGCAGAAGCAGCGTTCCCAGCTAGTATTAAATAAAAAGGTTGATTTATAGTTTGCTGTCGTTGGCGGTGTCTGCTAATTACTTTGCCACGTCGCGAGTCCTGCCAGCCAGCGAGCCAGCCACGCCCCACATTTTGGAGAGACAGCACAGCACAGCACAGCACAGAACAGCAGCTGCCACATTCCCACATTCCCAAGCCCCAAACCCCTTCGCAAGCACGCCCCTGATCGGTCCTGTTGTCTATCAAAAACTAAGCGCCTGAATGGAATTCTATTACATTAAATAAACTGCTAACTGCATAAAGTTGCAAATAGTTGCACAGTGTGTGCATGTGTGTGTGTGTGGGTGTGTGTGTGAAATATGCCACATTTATACGTCTAACTGCCACATGGCACCGCTTCTCTCTCTCTCTCTCTCTCTCTCTGGCTCATGTGGCTTTTGGGCAGCCGCAAACTAATCAGCGAAACAAATTAATCGTTTTACCTTGTTATATTTTTGGCATAATTGATTGCACTGAGAGAGAAAGAGAGAGAGAGAGAGAAAATTAGAGCAAGAAGGATGACAGTGGCTGCAAAAAGCAAGCGTCCCTCTTGTGATTCAATTGCTGCGTCTTCTACTCGACTTTCATTATGGAGTATTAAATATTTTGGCTGCCAAGATTGACACGAGTTACTGCAGACGTTTTCCGGAATATTTATATATATAAAAGTATATATATATATATGTACATATATATATACACTCGATCTTGTACGTGTTTTCCGTTGAACACTTTGTAGCATTATTTCAGACTGTGCTGCTTCATCGAACGTTGCATTCAATGTGGTTTTCCATTTTAATGCGCTTGCCAACACTGTTCCATGCAAAGTGCAAATATACTCAGGGACGACCCGTGTGACACACTAATACATATGAACTTTGCACACTAGCACACACAAACACACACACACACACACACACACACATACACACTTCGTATGCTCAGAATCCCAAATGTCAAAATTCCAATTAATTTTTCGGTCACTGTTTTTGATGCCTTAAAAGCGTTTTAATCAAGTGAAATAGAGTAAATTATGCTCT
The DNA here is from genome assembly GCA_035042185.1 of Drosophila kambysellisi. Classification (NCBI taxonomy): domain Eukaryota; kingdom Metazoa; phylum Arthropoda; class Insecta; order Diptera; family Drosophilidae; genus Drosophila; species Drosophila kambysellisi. The sequence goes on along the minus strand of JAWNLS010000691.1, from coordinate 2,711,449 downwards.
ACATATATCGATTGGCATGAAATTCAATACACACACACACACATACACACACACACACACACCCAGACTGCAGCACAACTGCTGCTGCTGCTGCTGCTTTGACATTTATTGCCTGAATTTTGGTTGTATTTGCTGAAAATGTTATGCAACTGCAGCTGAAATTTTGTTTTTATTATTTATGCCAATAGCAAAGCACTCTCAAACCACACCCACTGCAGCCACCCAAGCACCGCACTGCACCACACTGCACCACACCTCCCCAGAGATATCGTTTTGTCCAAAATGCAAATAGCCAAAAAGCGTTCGAAGCGTCGCTTAATTGGGTCAAATATGCGCATAAACAAGTTGACAAAACTCAAACTCGAACCAGAACCCGAACCAGAACCAGAACCAGAACCAGCAACTGAACAGCAAGTGAAACCCAACGTCAACAGTCCAAGTGGACCCCAGCAAAAGCTAAATGTGCTGCACTGAAAGAAATATGTGCTAATTTGGCCAAAATTTCAGTTTCGATGAAAATAATTCTAAAAATATATGAAAATATGTCAGAATTCCCTGAAGATGAATCCCCAAGGAAGGTACAAAAAATAATCAAAATAAATCAAAAAAATATATAAACTTATTTAAATTAAAAAGAGTCACTTTTCTAAAATAAATATTTTAAACTTTAGCTTGAATAATATTTACAAATACTTTAATTCTTTGACTACAATTCACTTGGACTTTCCTCAACTTCAAAGTATTTAGTTCTTTAAAATAAGACAACTATTTCATAATTTACAATTGCATTTTTTTTAAATAAAAAAAAAAAAAATTGTATTAAATAAATGTGTAGCTTGAAAAAATCAAACGTGTTTGAAAAATGCACTTTCAAAGGTAAAGTCAAATTTATTTTGATTGCAAGTTGCACAAATATGTTGCGCTGCTGAGTGTGGATGGAAGGGGTGTCGAGGCGAGTGAGGGGTTGTCCACTTACCCGATGCCCTCCTGTTTGCCGGCAAAGTAACGCATGTTGCCAGCGGTGTCGACAACACGAATCGAGTTGATGCGCCTTGAATCGCTGTCGGCAATGTAGAGATCCCCGAATGGTGAGAATGCCATGGCCAAAACGGTGCCCAGCACATTGTCGGTGGCAGTCTTGTTCACACGACTCGCCTGGCCATTGTTGCTGCAGTGCAGCGGGGTGCCCGCCACGACGCGTATCTTCATATCGGAGGTCAGCCGTAGGACAAGTCTATCATCGATGAAATGCAGCGATCCGTCGAGGGGACTCAGGGCGAGACCTGTGGGCCACTGCAGCTGGGCCTGATTGGCCATCAGGGTGCCCGAGCAGGGTGCCGGACTCCAGTGATTGTGATGGCCATGATGGCCGATCAGCGTGTGAATGATGCCCTTGGGATCCACGGCTCGTATATTTGTGCCATCCGCAATGTACATGGTTCGGTCCGCAGCGATGGCCAGACCCTTGGGATGCGAGAGACGTGCCTGCAAAGCTGGTCCGCTGTCGCCACAATTGCCCTCATCGCCGGGTATACAACGCTGGCCACTGCCAACAACCGGTTCGCTATTGATGCTCGGATCCTTCACCTTCTCAAGTCGCAAAAGGCGCAGAATTTGATGCCGTTCCGGATCCGAGATATACAAATGCCCATCCGCTGGCGAAACGGCCAAATAATATTGATAGGAGACCTGTGTGGCGCTCAATTGCAGAATGGTGAACACCTTCCCATCGGGTGTGATGCGACGCACCAGATTGAAGTCACCCACATAGAGGCTGCCATCGGGTCCCGTTGCCAATGCAATTGGCGTCAACAGTTTGGCATCCTTGGCAACGCCATTGCAATTGTCGGGACAATTGAGTGGACGCTGCAGACCCGTGCCCATCACCACTTTGACGGTGCGTGGATATTCCTTCATGTGCAATGTGGAGCCGTCGCCTTTCTGCAGGATGCCCTCGTGGAAATTGTAATGGTGATGAATGTCGAGACCCCAACCACCAATATCAGAGATATCCACATCGTAGCCCTGCAGCTTGGCTGTCTGCGTTATCCACACGGGTGACTGGCACGTGGTGTGCTGGTAACCCACCGAAATCCGTGCAATGGTCACCCCATACACCTTCTGTCTGTACACGTTCCGCTTGTTCCACGCAAAAGTGTGTATCAAATTGGGATCCGCCTCGTAGGTCTTCACGTGCAGTGCGCCCTCGATCTCAACGCCCACATGCACATGGGTCAAGGTCTTTGGCAGCACCTCGGAAGTCAAACGCATACGCACTATGCTCAAATAGCCGGAGGCCTGCGACGATTGATAGGTGAGATGCAGATCCGAGCCGGGTATTTGAATTGATTCCTGGACAATCTGTAAATGGAACGAAAGGCATAAGACGAGTCAATGGTTAAGTGGTATAAAAGAGTTGGAGTGGAGAGAAAGATAGGGAAAGGGATAACTCCTGGCCAAGATGGCAGATGAGAGATAAGTTGATGGACAAAGCAAAAAGCAGATAAGGGAGCACAAATAAGATAAGTAGTTATGAGACTTTGAATGGGCGACAAAAAAAAAAGAAAACGATTAAAAACAATCAACATAAAAGTCGAATCAAAGAAAAGGGAACGAAATAGGAAAAAGGAGTGGGAAAGGGAAGGAGAAGGAAAAAGACCGAAGATAAACAGTATTGAATAATGCGATGAGAACTTAGACAAGGCTATGCAACTTTGTGGCAGAATTAGCTGCACATAGTGGATGAGAAGTGGGACTAGGGCCAAGCTATAGGTAAAAGTGGCTAGAGAGAGGGAGAGAGACAGAGAGAAGCAGGCGAGGGGGTTGGAGGCATTGCAATTGTCGCTTCAGCTAAAGTAAATTGGTTATTAAGCCCTCTGCGGTTTGCCACTATGTAGTTCAGCTTAAAGGGTCCAGCGTCTGCCGAGGACACAGCTGGCTGGACTTGCAATTAAATGTAATGCTCTCACTCGCTACCTCTCTCTCTCTCTCTATATCTATCTCTTTCTCTATCCCTCTATCCTTTTCGCATTCTGTGGAGAATTAATGTGTGCTTGTGCTCCGTGGGCAGATGCAAAGTTATAATGTCATTAAGGCGAACTTTAAATTAATTAAAACTACGCAGAGTCCAGCTGCTGCTTGCCGCTAATTAGGAGTGGCATTTGAAAGGAGAACGGATGAGCTCGCAAGTTGTGGCAATAGAGCCAGGTGGGAACTGAGAGGGAGGGGGGAGGGGGAGAGTTTCTAAACACTCACCTGTGTTTCGGCAAAGATGACACGCTTGCCGGGCATCGCCCCAACCCCGTTGGGCATCCAGGTGCTTATCAACTGGGGCTTGAGCTTCTCGTGATCGTGATCCATGCAAACCTTGCTGGCATCGTTCGCCTCATCCGCCGTGTGATAGTGTATCGAATTGAGGAACGTCAGTGCGGGATTCAAAGGTGCCACCCTATGGGAAAAAAAACACCACAAGATTCAGCATTAAATTAAGTTTGCTTTGTTAAATAACTTTTATCGGTCAATGATTCGAGAATGATATTTGACCACAAATATATTTATAGAATAATAAATGAACTTCAATTAAGTGTATAACTTTTTTATGGTGTAGCTTATAGCTATCTAACTTACTTGATGTTGCGACTGGTCGTTTCATCATCGTCGCTTAGTTGCATCTGAACCGGTGGCAGGACCACAATTCGATTCCAGGGCACAAACACGGTGCGGGTAAGCGGACGGAAGGGTGAGCGTTGGAATTGCAGGGTAACAGCACCGCCTCCATTGACCAGCACATCGAACCTGCAAGAGACAAGAGAGAGAGAGACAGAAAGAGAGAGAGAGAGTATATGAGAGAAAGTGACGGTTTATTGTACAAAAAAATCATGCAAATTAATATTTTAATGAATTCTCACTTAAAGTCAAAGTTGACCCAAGCCAACAGTTCCTCATCTGTTTTCTTTATTCCTCGTGCTGCGTTTGACGCACGAGCAGACCAGCTACAACACCCCGACACTCCGACACCCGGACACCCAACCCCCCCGCGTGTCCAACTGGTGTATCCCCTGGCAATTCTAGCGTATGCTGAGCAGATAATACCTCAATTGTTTGTTGAAATTGAAAAACTTTAGGATTTTTGTGCGAACAGTGAACAACAATTGCCGGAGCATAAGTTAAGACCTCATCCAGTCAGCTGCAGCTCACACCTCCCTCCCCACCCCTCTCCAAACACAACCATAACCACAACCACTCCTCTCAACACCCCCCCCCCCCCCTCCCCCACCACCCATCCCGGCCCATCTCTATCGACACTTGTGTTAGCCGCATTAAATATAATGATGGCGATTGCGTTTGGGCCGCTTTCTCATTATTACGAGTATTTTTCGCATTGCCGTACGAAAAGTTGCAAAAAGTTGGACCAGCTGCCAAATGGAAGAAGAAGCAGAGCAGGCAGCATAGCAACCGTGTTGGAAAACAAAGCCCAACAACAGCAACAACAACAACAACAACAGCAACAACAATCATCTAAAAAGCGGTTGCCAGTCGCGCAGAAAGCTTAAGAAATGGCAAAACTTTTGCTTTGGAAATATTTAATTAATGTGATTTTTAATTGTGTTTGTGTGTGTGTGTGTGTGTGTGTGTATCAGAGCATAAAACACGACAGAGGGAGACAGAGAGAGAGAGTGAGAAACACACACAGAGAAAGGGAGAGAAAGATTTAATAAGCACACAATTGACATGCCACAAATCGGGCATCATTTTTATAAATTGGCCAAATTGCAACGTTATCGATTTTGAGAGTAACTCAACTGAAAACATATGTTTAATTCGTGATTGGTTGCTTAAATAATCATAAATAATTGCGCTTTAGTTTTGCATATAAACCAAAGTTAAGTTCACATTTCAATAAATAACAATAACAAGAAAACATTTACAAATATTTGTTACATGTTATGGCTAATTTATTTTAATTGTTGATGGGCTTAAAAAGCTGTTGCAATTCTTATGGAAATCTGTTGTTGTTGTTGTTGTTGTTGCAATTGCATTTTTATCGCATTTATGCACGCCACACACACTACACACACACACACACACACACACACACACGTGTATAGTCGTATATTTATCTGTAATTGAATTGGATATGAAAGGCTGAGGCAGACTAGGCAGGCAGAGGAGGTTGGAGGTTGGAGGTTGGCGCAATTACTAGACGGTCATTTCAGTAATAACTAACACACCCACACACACACACACACACACATGTGGTACACCCACACACATACATACAACAATCTACAACTCTAATAATATGTTGCAAAAAATGCCAACAATAATCCCCTGCAGCACAATGTAATGACTTTTATTACCTTTATTACTGCTCGCTCTGACAACAACAACAACTACAACAATAGCAACAACAAAAACAACAACTGCAACAATCGGAATAACAACAATAACCAACAACAATGCATGTCAGAGGACAACAGCAACAATGGCCACAAGCAACAGGACAGCAAATGACGCAAAGCTACAAAATATAAAAATATGTTTGTAAAAAAAACCAAAAAAAAGAAAAATAAAAAATGCCAGAAAAAGCGAGTTCTACGAATCGTAGCAACAACATGTGAGAAACCTTGAGTACAGCGTAGCGACAAGACTTGCAATATACCCTGTAGTTGTAGGTGTGAAAAATAAGGCAAGTGAACAAATTTTTTATAAATTATTTAAATCTTTAACTTTAAAAAGATGATCAATGAAGAGGCAAAGCTCGAAATTTAAAAAACAATCGATCGATAATCAAATTAAAATTAACTCGATATAAGCTTAAAAATATATTTAATTATGTAACACAATTCAAATGGGCAGACCGACTTTTGTTTAAGGTTTACAGGGTATCGCTTATAAGAGGCTACTTGTGACAACAACAAAATGAGCACAGAATGTTGCTGTTGTTGTTGCTCTTGTTGCTGTTGTTTGTGGGGTGTAGTAAGCTAAATAAGAGCACAGAATTGAAATAAACATTATAAATACAAAGCCATAAAAACCAGCTCCCGCGAACATTAAGAGTCACAACGACAGCAACAACAACAACAACAGCTATAACAGCAATAACAACAACAACCGCAACACATTAATATCAACAAGCAACAGTGGCGCCGAAAAGTATGTGTTACATTTGTAAGTATGCGCATACATGTGTGCATAAGTGTAGGTAAGTAAATGTGTGTATGTGTGTGTGTGTGTGTGAGTTTAGCGCAAGCAAGCAAAAAGGCACCAAATTGGGCAGTCACAGTGAGTGAGAAAACTATTCGCATAGTTCGCATAAATATACTGTGTAACATATTGCGAAATGACACAAAAACAAGCTACAAAATAACCGAAAGCACTGTTAAATAAAAAAAAAAAAACAAACAAACGAAGATCGTTTTACGTTGAAAATACGTTTCTTCCTTGGTTTTACAGTTATTTTGTTATCCATTATTCGCTTCTTTCGCTGCACATTTGACTTATCAGTTCTTTCTTCGTTTTAGATAACGGTTTTTGCTTTGCATTTTCCTTGTCATTTCTCTTCTTATTTTGCTTTGTGTTTTGCTTGTCATTTCTCTTCTCACTTTGCTTCTCACCTTGCTTCTCACTTGCTGCATTGATCTCAACCTATTTTCTCCAGCTTTCATAAATTTCTGCTTTGCTGCTTTCTCCTAAAGAACTCTCAGCTCGAGTTGCTTTCTCGTTTGACTTAAGAGCTAGATGCACCCTGTTTGCTGTTTGTGTGCACCCTGTATTATATACAAACTTTTCGGCTATGATTTCAATGGAGTAACTAACTCTTGGACTCAATGGGCATCCAAATGGGAAGTATTTAGTTTATTGCATGCAAGGGTGCAATATTTTCATTGCAATCCAAGTGTGTGTGTGTGTGTGTGCTATGTGTGTGTTATGTGTGTGTATGTGTGTGTGCATTCTTTTAGCCTTGAAGTCAGCACATTTAATTTTATAGAGCACTGTGCGGCACACACACACACCCCAACTCATACACGGCTGTGTGCTGTGTGATGTGTGCTGTGTGTGTGTGTGCTGTGTGTGTGTGTGTGTGTGTTTGCCATCATATATGTAAGCACACAGGACTATGGAGCTAAAAATAATGTGAACATAAACAGGAATTATAGCCAGCTAAAAGTAAGAATGTAGCAACAAAAATGAAAGCAAAAAAGCTGAAAGAAACAACAAAAAAACAAAAATAAATAAGAAAAACAAGAAACTTTAAAATCCTTCAAAAACAGAGAAGAAGAAGACACACAGCACACACTCACACACACACACACACACACACACACTTGCAGATAAACAACAACAAAAGTAGTCATAATAAAAATAAATAAAAACTGAACTATTTATGTCCTCCACCAAATCAGAACTCTAAGAAGCTGACAACAAACGACAGACAAAGAGAGAGAGAGAGAGAGAGAGAGGGAGATAGAAATGAAGAGGGAGAGAGAGAGCACACAGGACGACTAGAAAAATCAGGACATGTTTGTGATTCTTTTTGTTTTTCGTTTACATTGTGTTTTGTTGGGTTCACAGTTGGACGCTTGCTTTATAATTGCTTAGTTGTTGTTGTTGTTGTTGCTGTTGTTGTTGTTGTAGTTGCCAGTGTTGATTGCCAAGCGGCAGCAGCAGCGAGCAGCGAGCAGCGAGCAAAGCGAGAAGAGTGAGAAGCACAAGAAAGGGAAGTCAGGCAAATGTGAAAAATGGTCAACGTTAGCGGCATTTAACGGCAACTGGGCTAATGAGAAATTATGGCACAGTAGGTAAAAATATAATCACACACATAAACAACAGACTGCCAGGACTAAACACACACACACACACACACACACACATATATATATATATATATACACATTGTTTGTATGTGCAACACTTTTTGAAATGAACTCAAGCAAAGGGCGTCTCTCTGTGATTTTATATGTGTGGGTAAGTAAATACAAATAATCATCAGACAGTAAGTTTTTCTGTCTGTCCGTCTGTGTGTGTGTGTCTGCCAGTTAGTTGCACAGATTTTATTTGTGCGGCATTTGCTGCGATACCCTGTACTCAAACAGAGTTGTGATTGACACACTAAAGAAGACTTAGACTATGATTGAGACACATTAATTCCAGATCAACTTAAAACTGGCTCATTTAACTTGAAGATTTTCATAAACAAATGAGTAGAAACTAAAAATAAAGAAAATATTTTTAAAATGTTAAATAATCTTATAAATTAGTAAAAACAGCTTTAAAGGCAAAAAAATATTAATGAAAATACAATAAGATCTATAATTGCTCAGAACTGGCAGAAAAGAAGCCTTTTTATTTTAATTTATGGGAATTTCAATGTTTAGCTAGGGCATCTATTAGTCGTGTATACTCGACAATAAACTGCTTACTGTTGGTTGATTTTGCTGCTGTTGCTGGACACATAATAAAATCAGCAGTGGAACTGAATTGCAGGCAAAGCGGGTGCGAAATGTTTATTTAAATTGGCCAGCAAAGATACACACAAAAAGATACACACACACACACACACACACACACATATGCTAGGCAAAAGAAAATGTCAGAATAACAACAACAAAAACATTACAGATGCTGCTGCTACTGTTATAACTGTTGTTGTTGTTGTTGTTATGGCAAGAGCGGAAATCCTTTTTGCCAAAAACAACTGCAAAAATATTTATATTAGATATATTGGATTGGCCAACGAATCCTCGAATTCTGCAACCGCCATCTGAACTCCTCCTCGTCCTGCGCTTCATCAGCATTGCCATTTTCCATTTTCCATTTTCCATTTACTATTTTCTATTTTCTATTTCCATTTTGTATTTTCATTTTGCCTCTTCTGTTTGTGATTTAAATCTCATTCAAGCAAATGCCAAAATACATATATGTTTTTTGTCTGGCTTCATGGATAGTATCCAGCATAAGCTACGCTTTGGATATTTCTAGTAGATTTATATATATGTATATATCAAATTAAAGATATATACAGATACTATATAATGTACAGATATATACTATAGCTTTGACAATAGTTGGAAATATTTTAAAAAACATATTTTAAGTAATTAAACAACGACTGCTAACTGCTAAGCAAACCTTTTTTACAGGGTATGGGAAACATTAAATATTTATATATATATATATATATGTATATATATATGTATATATATGTTTTTATATTTATATATTAATAAAAGCACACCGTTGTCATTTTAATTGCCAGCCAGATTACGTGAGCTGCGTACTTAGCTTGAATAAAGGCAGACACCGGCTGAATGCCACTTTTTGGGGCAGTTAACGGCCCATTAATCAGCTAAAATTGCAATTCTTTTAGTTTTTGCTATTTTTTCTTTGGCGACTTTGTTGAGTTTTTGGAAATTGTGTTTTTTGGTCAGACTGTTAATAAATACTTTTTGTTTGCTTTTGGGTTCCGCTGTCGCCCCCCTGCCAAAATAAAAAAAATGCTTAAATAAGTTTAGTTTAAGCCCGAGAAATCTTCAGAGAGAGAAAAACGAGATGAAAACTCTGCTTATCTACGAGGATGAGATTATATATATATATATATATATATATATATATATATATATATATATATATATATATATATGTGTGTGTGTGTATGCATGTGTGTGCTGGGGGCACATCAAAGTGAAAGATTTAATTAAAAAGTGATAACTTGCTTTATCGGGCTGCACACTTGGCCGGTGCCCAACGAAATTATATTAACAAAATGTAATCAAGAGTGAGGCAAAGACGAAAATTGGCCAAGATGCCAGGGCACAAAACGCTAGCAGGCAACTTGGCTGACAAATTATGAAAAATTACTCATACGTAAGTAATCTGCATTTCGAGCGAGGGCCACAAAAGATTAAAGAGGTCGTCACGGCGCCAACTTAAGCTCAAATTAATGAAGACTCAAGCCCAAAAGCCCACCTGCCATATATATACATATTTATATATATATATATGTATATCTGTTTATATATATATATGTATGTGTGTAGTTTTATTAGAAGTATTTAGCTGTGGACTCACTATGGCAGATCTGTCCATAAGCCCAAAATCTATAGCTATTGGCAGAAAAGGTTATAATGAAGTTGTGCTTGAATATTTAACAGCCAGAGGGAAACATCTCAAACCCATAGAGAATATATACATATACATATATATATATATATATATTTATTTTTTTTTTTGAAGAGCATTAACAACCAAGTCTATCTGGACTCATCCGTCTGTTTGTTTGTATTAATATGCCTATCTTAGAGACTAGAAGAACTAGCGACTTTAAATTTAAAATAAATGTTTTCAAAGTTTACTACGTTTGATCACTAAATTTAAATCGATTTCCGATAACACTAAAAGACACAATTGTGTAGCTAGAGTGTTTTAGTTAAAACATAACATACCCAGACATATTATTGATCAACAAACAATATCGTATAGGAAACTTATTTTCATATCAAGCCAACCAAGTCGTGGTCGAGCTCTCTCGACTACAGCATTCTAACTTTCTTTCATGTAATTTTCAATATATTTATGTTAAATTATATAATTTGTACTGTTTTTACTTACCAGCCGCCCTGTCGTGTTAGGGTGAATCCAAATCGTGAGTCGCGATCGACGGAGACCCGTATTCCGACAATTCCCAGGCCCTGGGGCGTTATCACCTGACCTCGCATAACCGAAACGCGACTGTTTTTCCAGAGTTACAAGTTGGTTTTTCGGGGAATTTTTGTAAAAGAGAAAATCATTTTGTTAGTTGCGTGCTTTAAATCCAAGTTTCGTGATTTATGTTTTGTTTTTTTTCTGTTTTTTTTTTCTGTTTTTTTTTCTGTTGATTTGTTTCTTGTGCCGCTTTCAGCTTGTTTCGTGAAATCATAAAACAAAAACAGTGTAATAAAAAAAACATCGAGTTGTAACTATGTAAGTATATTGTATATATATATATATAGAATGATATAGTTATATAAGTATCGAGTAATTGAAACTTGTAACTAATATAAGATAAGATAACATAATAAAATTACAATTGTTTCTAGTTGGTTTTTACTTTTCTTTTCTAAGCTCCACATAACGTGAAAACGAAATCAATTGAGAAAATATTCATAAGTATTATCATATGCATATGTATTTATAAACGAGTGAGCGAGATGGATGATGGATGTGAGAAATGAGCCTATTGGTCTCTCTATATATATATATGTGTGTGTGTGTGTGTATCCTGTGTGATTTGAAGTATTTAAATTGTTGTGTTCACAACACACACTCAGACACACAAGAAGACACACACAGAGTTTCAAAATGTTTTTTTGCTTCGATAATTCAATTATTGAAAACAGCTTGGCAAATAAAAGCACACAGACTCAATCTATGTTTGCCTGCATGTGTGTGTGTCTGTGTGTTTGTGTCTAAGTGTGTGTGTGTGTGTGTGTTAACTACGAAAATAAATAGAAGAAATATAAATGCTTCAACTTGTTGTCATATTTGATTTTTACAGGTGCAAAACTCGTTTGGCACGCAGCTATTCGAAAGGGATTGGATTGGAGTGGATTAAAGTGGATTGAAGTGGATTGGAATGGAATGGATTGGAATAGGCTGGAATGGAATGGAACTGCCTGAGAGGCAACTGAATACTTTCAATGCGATAATCATTGAATAGCTTTTTGATTGGCTAACAACGGGGTGTGGTGATTGAATTGGAGATGCGGCCAAACGTGAACTACAGATAAAAAACATTTATGTATCGAAGAAAAAAACAGTGCATAGTTTATCGATTGTTGAGCTAAGCGATAACGATTATTTTGTCACATCGATAAGTATTGCTATAGAAACCAAATGTTCGACAGCAACAATTGATCAACAAATCAAGCGTAAGTTATCGAGTGCAATTATCGAGCGTCACATATGTAACTCATAAGTTAATTATCGATAAAAAAAACCGGGTTATCGATAACGACAGCGTAGCAGAAGCATGATATCGATCAAACGATAAGAATCGATAGCAACCGATAATATGTGTCAATAGCCTGGCAACTATCGCAGCGCTCAGCAATCGACTGTTATAAGAATGCTGGAAATGTATCAAAAGTCATGCAAAATAGAACAACTATGAGAAGATTACAAACAAAAAATGCAATATTGAACGCTAACATTTGTACGGTTATGTAAAGAAATTGAGTTTCGTTTTTGATTGTTTGCATATTATTCATATTCGTGAGCAAATCCATCGATAATCGATAACGTTTCTAAAATATTGAATGTTGCGAACAAATCGAACAACTAAACGGAAAACTTATCGCATATTTAGATATGTATACTATATATTGTAGAACTGAACTTTAATAATCGAACCAAACTAAACAAAATAATTGCATTGGGGTTACCCATCTGAAAATGTGATATTTTCCACAGCTGTAAGGTAAAAATTAGTGAATCTCATATTATGTTTAATCTTAACTGAAAATTAAGCTCAATTGAAATTCAGATATCGAAAACCATGTGATAGATATGTGTATATAGTTAAAATACATATATATGATCGATATATATGTGTTAGATATGTCCATATAATCGATATCGCTATACAAATATGTATGAGGACCAAGAAGTAGGCAATTAAGGGGGTTGTAATTAGAAATCTATACATATATTTGATGTTTAAAATTGTATATAGTATATATATATATAATATATATCTTGTGTATATATTGTATGAGTGGATACACATTTTTTACAGGTCATTCAGCACAATTGAGTTACAACTAATCACATAAATCATTCGACTGCGAATATTTCCCTGGAGAGGAAACTATGGGGAATCCGAATACAAAAAAAAAGAAGCAACAAAAGCAAAAAAAAGCTAATATTAAATTTAATGAGCTGCTACCCAACAGTTGCGAAGCTATGGCAACTCTGCCCAAATGGCAACCCCAGGCAGGCCTGCATAGCCTCAAAACCGATATCCGGTTTGTAGTTTGCCAATTTGTTTGGAAAATATATAAAAATAAAAAATAAGTAAATAAAAAAATATGCCGCATGCTGGAAGAGAGCGGGCCACAAATGTCAGCAGTAATTGAGGGTGGGGCTCTTGGCGGGGTGGTTGCGTGGTGGTTTTCTGGGTGGTGCTGTCAAATAAGGGGAAAGAAACCTTGAAATAAAATGCTGCAGTGTGGCGGCCAAGAAAACTTTTCTGGCTTTTTTTTTTTTAAATGGCGCAATTGTTTACACTAATTATTGCTGGAATGGGAGATCGAGTGCCTGCAGTCAAGTGGGGGTTGGTGATGGGGTGGGGCGGTTCGGGGCAGGGATAAGTTGAAGCTGCCCCTATGCTGCAGTGAACAGTTAGCAGTTTTGTTGCCATTGCCAGTTGGCTCTTCGAACTTTTGCCAGGACGAACGAAGTTGGCAAAACATTTTCAAGTTCTCAAGTGTTGCAATTTCTCAAGCAAGCAGCCAACCAAACCACCCAGAAACCACCCCAAACCACCCAAGCCACCCCACACAGCACTTGAATTTTGCTGAACATAAACACATAATGTACAATATTTGGGTCAGTTATGCTCAGTGTGTGTGTGTGTGTGTGTGAATGTGATGTAGAGTGTATCTATGCACTTGGATAAAAATAGAAGATTCCAAAATTCCAGATCAGCTCAGTCCGATTGCTCTCATTTTAAAACTACTTTGATAAGCAACCTGAAGTTTCTAAATCAAGTTAGTAAAGATGAAATATTCTTGGTTTAAGAACTGTTGTTCTCTATTCCACTTAGTAATTCAATTATTTAGTATAGCCCTTTTTTCTGAGTGTCTTTTTACCAAGTTGCATTTTGATGGGAGCAGTTGGAGCAGTCTCATTTTCGGTTGCTTTTAATTGCAATTGACCAAAATGCCATGGCAGTTGCTTCCAGTGTGTGTGTGTGTGTGTGTGTGCGTGTGTATGCGTGTGTGGGTGTGTGTGGGTGTGTTGGTTGTGGTTCAGCCTCGTTCATTTCTGCTGCTTCAATTCGATTCAATGAAGCACAATTTTATTTGATATCAAACCGAAAGGCAAACTGCATGAGTGTATGTGTGTGGGTATATGTGTGTTGGGGTGTGTGTTGGGGTGTGTGTGTGTGTATTGATGTGTATTCCAATTCATTCAAGTGGTGAGTGCCATTGATTTTTATTTCGCATTTGATTCGTTTCGTTTCATTTATTATTTATTTGATTTATTTTTACTGCAGCCAAAGACGCGAGCCGACTCTGCGCCTATGACCGCACCTCCCCCCTAACCCGCCTTTAGACTTCCCACACTCCCTCCTCCACCCCGCCAGCCTTTCAGTAACATCCAGTTTTGGCCAGCATCAGGGCGTGGCTCTGGCAACCTTTCTATTTGGCCTTTGCCATATACACAAAGTAAACCAAATTACTCATACGCCAAGTCAAACGATGAGCATTGTGGGAGCCAAGAGAGAGAGAGAGAGAGAGAGCAAGAAAAAGAGACAGGGACAGATAGAAGGAGCCAGAGGAAGCTTCTCTGTAAGGTTAACAGAGGACTTTTTGTCAAAACTTGGAGTAGTTTGTGAGACAAATATGAAATATGAACAGCAGAAATTTGTATATAACTTGAAATTGTCTAGAAATAAAAATTTTTATTTGAATGTAAATATCTAGTAAATAGCTATGTGTATATATATATATTTATATATATATATATATATATATATATGCACACTCTATTTGCATTTGCTCCCTTTCGAACTCGCCTTTAATGCTTTTTCTCTTGCGCACTGTGGAGTTGACTCCTTCTGGCTGGCATTGTCCTTTCACCTTTGGCTTTGGTTGCATTCATGGCCAATTCAATCAGTACTCGGTATAATGACGTCATAAAGTAGCTGAAGCAACAATGGGCAAAAGAAAAGCGGAAAACTGCAGTCAGGCAGAGAACCGCGAAACTGGAAATATAATCTCAGCGTGCGCTGATTGCCATTGGCCTTGTGTGGCGCCACCTTGCGCCTGGCAGCAGCACTAGCTAAGCGAACAATGAAAGCTCGGAGAGCCACAAAAAAAATTCCGTAATCTCATTTGGGGTCAAAATAGCACTAGCAACACTACTTTGACTCCCCCCCCCCACACACACAATTCCACTCCACTCCTTTTGTACTAATCGCCGTTGCGGCGAATGAGCAATAAACCAGTCATGAGTGGGGTGAAGTAGCTACGGTGGTGCGGTGGTGCGCTGGGTTTGTGCATTGTCGCCACAGCCACCTTTTGTGTCAAAAGTGCACTTTCATTATTAGCGCATTGTTTGTGTGTGTGTCTGTATCTGTGTCTGTGTGTGTGTGTGTGTGTGTGGGGTGGGTGTGGGTTGGTGGTGCGGGGTAAGTTAGGTAAAAATATGAGTAGCGAGTATAAAAGGAAGTGCATTTAATTTCTTTTCTTTGGGCCAACTTTGGCGAACTAAGGACTCAGCCGTGGCTGAGGTTTCTCCACCTTTTTCTTTTCACATTTTTTTTCCATTTTCATTTAACATTTTACTTCTCAGGCAGCGCACCAAAAGAGGCAAACAAGCAAGTGGCAACAGCGGCCACACTCAGAAAAATAAAAATAGAACTTTGAAGCCTTGAAAAAAAATGGTAAAAAAAATAAATAATTTTTTTTAATATTTAATAAATATTGCCTGCAAATTGTTCAAAGTAGGATGCACCCAAAATAGATAGAGTTTATGTTTATTTCCACTTTTCCGGCATACTTTTTGCAAGAAATTTATAAATAAAGCAATTTCAGTAAAATCGACTTTGTAATTTGTGAAAGGCGTTAAAATATCTTTAATTTTTTAAAACTTAAAAAAAGTTCTATTGAAAAAGATGTAATTTGAGTTGCATTTTTTAATTAATATTAAATTAACAAAGAAATTTCAGTGAAATGCGCTTTGTAATCAAGAAAGGACCTTTTTAAAAAGGACGTCAAAAAGTACGACAATATTAGGTGGCATACATTTTCTTCAAGTGCAGCTCTCCCCCAGCCCCCATCCACCATCTTCCCTGCACCATAAAGCAGCTGTCTGGCTTCGTTGTTGTTGTTGTTGTTGCATTTGTTGCACAGCGTTTGGCTTGGCGCGACACACAAAGTGGCAGCAGCCAAAGCAGTCGACGTCTCTCATCATAAAAATTGAGCACGACTTAGTTGACTTTAGCACATATAAGAGGGCCAGTGCTTGCCCCCAAGCTGCGAGGGTTGGGGAGGGCGGGCAGCGACACCACACCACAACAAACAAAAGAGTGTGTGAGAGAGAGAGAGAGAGAGGTAGAGTTGGAAAGAGAAAGCGAAAGAATGAAAGGGTATATAATTTTAATTTGGCTTTATTTTCAGTTTCAGAACTGCTCTTGCGATGAGCAGCTGATAGATGCAACCAACGTGCCCCAACCGCCCCTCCCCCTCCTTCCCACTACTACTACTACACTAGAAAACAAAGCCAAGCTGCAGGCCATAAGCGTAGCATGGGCTGTGGAGGGGAGGGGGATGGGGAGGTGAGTGCTACGCTTTATGTTCATTTAGCCTGAAACAGTTTTTGAAATATTTTTCAACGAAGCAGCAGCAAGCAAGAGGTGCAGCAGCAGCAGCAGGGGCATCGAGGAGCTGCAAACGTTGTGCCACACTTTTCTTTTACGCTTTTGTAACAACGATAAATGTGCTTTATGTAGCGAGCGAGCATGTCTACGGCAGGGGGTGTGGTGGTGCTGGTTATGGAGGTGGTGCAAAAGGGCATGCTACTCGTTGCATGCTTATAGAAATGCCACGATTCATGCCCCGCTGCCACCTGCTACACCTTCTCCTCTCGTGGTGTGCAACGCTTGATGAAATGTTTCCTGCACTTTCGCTCATTTTTGCATCTTTTGACTTTTTTTTTTACAAAAAAAAAAATATATATATATATAAAAAAAAAACATTAAAAAATAGAGTGCCTTAAATTTAGTTTTTGTGCATTTAGCTTTGCAGTTAGTTCAGCATAATTATTTAAGGCTTTGTGAAGCGCTTCCAAAGCAAATGAGACTTTTGCTGTTATCGATAACTCATCAAAGGGATTGCAACAGTTTTAAATTGTTTTCTAATCCTTACATATAGGAGATATATATATATAATTAGCCCCTTCGATGCTCTTTAAAAGCTGTAAGTGTATTTTGTAAAACGCTTATCGATTACTGTTCGCTCAGTGTTATCGATAAGTCATTTCAATGGAACTTTAAAGTTGTCGCCTGCCCAACTTATTTGCAAATGAAGCATGAAAATCGTTTCGCTTTGAAATGCATTCAACACACTGGCAGCCAGTGTGATAAAACATTCGGTTTTTGCCGTTGGAGTCTCGCCTATTGAAAGCGGGATAATAAAGACATTTCCCCGAGGCAGCGACTGAGATTCTTGTGGGCCCCATTGTGCAAGGACACCCACACCCACACCTACACCCACACACACACAAACATAATAAATAAATAGCAGTTTGGGTTAAGACGTAGATGAAGCTGCTTCATGTACTTCGTATAGAAAAGTTTGAATGGAATTTTTAAGTTTGCCATTTACTAACACACACACACTCGCACACACACACACATTCTACCACCAGCCGGCACCCACCTCCGTCCGATAGGAGAGCAAAGAAAAAACCTTTAGTCGCGTGTAATTTGCACTTTGTAAATTTGCATAAAAGCTGCAGCAACAAAAGACATGGTTTGAGGGTTTATTGGTTGGTTTTTGGGGTAACTGTTGTGGATTGGAAGAGACTGGCATAAGTCCAAGATACGAGGCAGAGATATGTAAATGCCACACCATGTGTCGTCACTTAAGCACCATCCACTAAGTAACCAGAGCAATGACAGTCCTACAAATGGGAGGGAATTGCTGGTCGCCTCTATCTATCTCATTTAAAACGTTGGCCAGACATTCAAAGTACTGGTAGAGATTAGGATGCCCAGACTCGATGCGATTCCATCACCTGGCGGCTGCAACTGTGCCACACAATTTGGCTATCCAATATGTGTGTGTGTGTGTGCATCAACACAAACAAAACAAATCCAAGCCAAGTGGTTGCGGGATTGGTTTTTAGACCACTTCGACTGCCGTCCGGCAAAAGATGTCATTTTGTTTGCCAATAAGAAGATTACACATGTTGCCAAGTGCAGCTGGCATTGAGCTAAGCGTGTCCCTAAAGCAAAGCCTTTCATTATAGATGAGAGGGAGGAAGCAGTCGCTAGCAGCCCATGATCAATGCAAAAGTTAATGAAATTCCGGCTGAAAAGCTCTTAAAGCTCCAAATGATGCAAGCAAAGAGCATTCAATGCAATACTAATCGATGATTCCTGGCTAATATAAGGAAAAAGGTTTCATTTAAGCAAGTATCTATGCAAAGCTTCGAGAATAAACCGCGACGATCGAGCTGCGGCGAGCTTTAGGCACTAAAAGAGCTTTAAAGCTCTCAGGCAGACTTAATATTGCCTTAAACTCATAATGCCTAAAGGAGGGCTAACTTGGTAGCTTTACAATTTAGCTTAGGTTAAAGAGCTTTTGTTGAAAAGCTTTGCCAGTGCAAATTTACAATTCCCAACTGGTTCACGCTTTGTTCCACTGATATACCCAAAACTAGGACTGCCACATTCAGGCTTTTTATCTGTATTTTTATTTTCTCTTTTCACAACTCGATTCTCATCAAATTAGGCCACAAAGCGAAACAATGGGGCAGAGTTTATACATTTTATAGTCACATGAAGCCATTGCAGTTAGTTTATATCAGGCAGATAACAATAATGAAGCGACTGGAATCGCTTTTTAGTTGTCCAGTTTTTCATTATAAATTTTTTGATGTAGTTTTTTAATGGGTTTTTTTTTGGGGTTTTTTTTGCAGTTTGCAGTTTGCGCTTTTTGCAATCGCCAAAGGAATATAAAACAACAAAACCAACAGCGAATTATAACAAAATGCCACAGCCAACTAAAACTTATGGCTCGTGCCTCGTGTCACGTGCCGGGTGCCTCGTGCCGCGTCCTAAAAAAAATGACCCCAACCTCAAGCCCCAAACATCCAGTTCCAACTTCAAAAAAGGGCCATTAAAAATTTTTGCTGATGTCGAATTAGCGACGGCCAAAATACTCGGCCACTCGGCCAGGGCTGCGATGAGGGTTGGGTATATAGCGTAGGGCTGGGGTTAGGGGTAAGAGGGTTTAGGGCTTAGGGCTTAGGGCTTTTTTTGGGTTATGGTCATAAGCGCTGCACACATAAATATATCTAATCTAACATAAAAGTAATTACTTTCAGCTGCTGTTGCTATCGAAAAATATTAAATTATATTGAGTGCAAACACACACACACACACACACACACATAAATGCAGGCGACCACACAGGCCATAACTATGGGCAAAATAGCAAAACTGGCAACAGTTCTTTCTGGCTATAACCCATTCTGGCTTTCCCCCACACCCCCCACCCCCTTCCACAGCCCCATCGCTTTTGACTGCCGTCGACATTTTTTCGCTAGCTGCGTTTTTCGTTTTTCGTTTTCCTTTTTATGCGACTGCAGCACAAAATTCCGCGAATTTCTCTTTGGCTTTTCCTTCACGTTGCTTACTTTCTTTCTTTTTTTAATTTTTTATTTATTTTTACTTTTGTTGCCATTTCTATTGGGGGCGCCCCTCACTTGCTTGTTGCAACCAGGCCGGCAGGGAGGCAGCCAGGCAGCCGGGCTATTTAAGGCTCAGCACTCGCTGTCTCTTTCTGTTTCTCTCTTTCTCTCTCTGTCTCTTTCTAACCTCAAAGCTTCAGTTTTTCAGCTTCCTGTCTACTGTATATCCTTCTCCCTCTCTCTCTCTCTCTCTCTCTCTCTCTGTCTCTGGCTGTCTGTGTAAGTTATACGGGTATTAATTTTGGTTTATGTGAAACTTGTATGCTGTAATTTTGTGCTTTTTTCTTCACGCTGGCAAGGCTGCAACGGCGATTCCTGACATTAACAACAACTACAACAACAATGGCCAAGATGAAGATAAAGAGAGAAAGAGATTGAGAGCGAGAGATAGAGATAGAGATAGACAGCGAAAGAGGTAGTGAGAGCAGCGTGGAATGTGGCCACGTTGATAACAGCAACAACATCAATGAAAGCGCCACTATGCAACATTCTGAGTGGCAAGCTTTACAATTTATATATATTATTATCTATATACAATACTATGTGTGTGTATATATTTACATATATATATATATATATATATATATATATATATATATATATATATTTTTTTTTTTTTTTGTACTTCTAATAAGAACTTCCAGAGAAAGGCAGACTTATTGTAGGGAGTTCAATATTCGGAGCAAAAATCTAGTTGATTATAAAAATAACAGCGATCCATTTTCATTTTTCTCTCTCAGACACACTCTTTTTCTCTCTCTCTCTCTCTCTCTCTCTCTCTCTCTCTGCCTGTCTTTTATTCTATTTGTCCTCTTATCGTACTAAAACAGTTTCGTCTCCCTTAAGTCAACTCTCTTTCACTCTGTCTCTTTTTATTAACTCTCTCTCTCTCACTCAATCTCTTTCCCCTCTCTCTCTCTCTCTCTGTCTATCACTCTATGCCTCTGTTGCTCTCTCATTTATTAGCTTCTTACTATTATCCCTCTTAAGATCTTGATGCCTCTTTAAATATAGCGAAATATGACGAACCTTAATTCTACCACTTTCTCAATCCCTTTCTTCCTCTGGCGCTATGTCTATATCTCCCTCTCTCGCTCTATATATATCGTTGTCTTCTATACATCTGCCTCTCCCGCTCAAGTGCCAAAAGCTAAATAAAATGCTAAACTCTTAAATGTGTTGCAGCGGGTTTTCTTTGGTTTATCTGACTTTAAGCTAATAAGCAACCAAGAAAATAAGATAGGAAAAAAATCTAAAAAGACTAAGTCTGAAGTGTGATTCGACGTCTGCAACTGACTGCCACCATTTAGTGACTGCTCTGCTTCTCTCCCTCTCCCTCTCTCTCGCTCTCTTTCTCTCGGTTTTTCAACAAACTGACTCGCAACTGTCAACACATTTAAGTGTAAGTTTAAGCTCGTTGAGCGTTAGAAAGAGAATAAGAGAGAGAGAGAGAACAAGGTAGACAGAGAGAGAGAGAGAGAGAGAGAAGAAACCGCTGAGACAGTAGACAGACTAGAGAAACCTTGGGACTTACATTAGCTGGCTGGCAGCAACCACTTAGCGAGTAAACTAACCACACCTAATCCAAGAGCGGGTGAGCTCCGCTAAGTCCTGAATGAATGAATGGATGGATGGATATGCAGGATGTAAGCAGCAAGGAGCAAGGACTAACTGAGGCCAAAATAGAAATAAGGATAAGAGACAGTCGCCTGCTTTCTTGCTGCCTGAACGGCTGAATGGCGCTTCCTTATGGCTGCTTTCTTCAAGCAACTTTCGTCAGCGAATCCAACAAAAGGGCCAAAGTACCACCAACTTCCCCAACCACCCCTTCCCCCCGCTGTACGACAAGTGCTGCCTGCGTCCTTGCGCCGTTGTGTCGTCAGGGAAAAAGTCAAGCCAAAATGGAAGCCAAAACAGGAAGTAATCTATAGTCGCCCCGCCATTGTTTATTGTTTAATTTTTAGACCACTTTTGTTGTTGTTGTTGTTGCTGTAGCTGTTGTTGTTGCTCTTCTTCTTGGTGCTGCCTCAACTTGTTGTTGGCCACTTTTTTGTTTTGCGTCTGCTGCCTCGTTGTATTATTTCTATTGTTAACAATTTTTGCATTTTGCCCCCGCCCTCGCTGCAAGTAGCAAAAACTTTTCAATGTGCCCGCGTTGCCGGCAACGCCGTCGTCGTTATTGTTCAACTCCCCAGCCCCTGCCCTGCCCCAACCACAACCCATACGTATCCAACCCACTCCAGCGCTACGCCTCTTGCTCCACATAGAACGCTGCCACTTGAGCAACACAACAAAAGCGGCAACGAGGTAAAACGAGGCAGACAAAAGGAACAGCAAAACTCAAACCCAAACTGGGAAAAAACCGAGTGGCGCCCACGCTTCGTCCAAAGACGACGACAAGGCGTTGACAAGGCGATCGCTCCTCCTCCTTTATAGTGGAGCCCTGTAACCCTTGCACTTGGCAGTCGGTGCTCCAGTCGTATCGCATTTACTTGGAATTCCCTTTATCGGCAAAGCTAAAGCAACAGCAAAAGCAACAGCAACAGCAACAACAGCAAACAATAATAATAAAAATAACAATAACAATGTCACCCAGTTTCCATGGCAGCCTCTGACACTTTAGATACTCTGTCGACTACCTTATAATTGCGTTGCGGTCCCTGTCGGATTATGCAGCAGGAGCTATTAGGGAACAAGCAGCAGCCAAAGCAGCAGGAACAGCAGGAGCAGCAGGAGCAGCTGAAGGAGTAGCTGGTCTAAAGAGAGACCGCCTGCAATCGTCTGCGATTATGATTATACTCCTGTCAAAGGACATAGACCAACTTACATTCACCCACACACACACACACACATACGCACACACACACAGTCGTATACACAAGCTTAAAAATGCAGCTGTCCTTAAAAGCAGCCAAAGTAGAAGCAAGAAAAAGTTGCTCAACTGAGCTGTGCAGCTGCAATAAATAAATATATTTAATTATATTTAAAGCTTACTTTAATACTTTAAATACAATTAACAAATTTATATATATATTCTTGCAGCGGCATTGATTACTTCATAAATAATTTATATACATCGTAAGTTGTGTTCTACAAAAAAGATGCAAAGTTTTGCAATTGGCTTCTAGACGGATACCAACTATTAATTTGCTCGATTTCGATATATAAAACAATTGATCAAATTATAAGAAACATTTAACATTTAAGCAAGGATTTCATATTTAATTTAATAGGAATTTAGGAATTCCGGAATATAAGAAATGTTGCTAGTTGAATCGGGCGAGAATAAATAACATATCGTTGCAATATAAGTGCAGGAATATTTAAAGCACGGCAAGCCGAGGCTTTATTTTGTATACTTATTTCTAACAATTAGTTAATTACCCAACTTAATTAAGTGAGTAATTTAACTTTTTTTTTATGCGTGAAAAAATGTATTTGGAAAAAATACAAACTTTTTTCTTTTCACATATTTATGCAAGTATTCAAAGATCTCAATTAATTACCTTAGCAACGTGGAAAAATATCACATTTTTTTTTTATACATAATTCAAATTAAATGGAAAAAAAATATATTCGGGAAAAAAAATCAATTAAAATACGTAATTACACAAAAATTTGAGTAAGAGAAAAAATAGTATTGTGAAAAAATTTGCATTCTGAATTGTTGTAAAAATTTTCTTGAATTTTTTTTATCATAATTTTTATTTCTTTTTTGCCATCCCTTTGGGATACGCGTTATGTGTGTGTGTGTGTGTGTGTGTGAGTATGGATGGGTGTATGTGTGTGTGTGTGATGTTTTGTTTGTTTGTTGTATTTGGAAAACATATAAACAAATGGTTAAGACGCAGACAATGGGGACATTTGGGATAACGTTGGGAGGGAATTTTTTTTTGGTTTCATTATTTTTTGTTTTTTTTTTTTGTGATTTATTTTATTATATTTTATTTTTATTTATTTTTTTTTTGTTTTTTTTTTTTGTTTTTCTTTTGTGGGGGAGTTGAACATATAGGGAGATATATATATATATACTTTTTGTTATATATTTAATTTGCTTTATATTATTCAATTTGAGTATTTTTGGTATATATTTCCTGCTTCAGTTACATGTAGAGACAAATATATATATAAAAGTAGCTGCTTAGGCATTTAACAATAATACTGAAGACCTATTTTGTTGTTATTGTTGTTGTTGTTGTTTGACAAGTCTCGACTTGCTCACTAATTTGTTGTTGTACTTTTATTTAAATAAGTTACAAAAAAAAAAAATAGAAACAAAAGTAGAGAAAAATAACATTTTTTTTTTTGTTTTTTTGTTTTTTAAACATAAAAGCGTTTCTTCTATGCATTAGATGAGTTTTTTTTTTAATATGTATTTATATATAAAAAGCATTGATCAAAACCAAAAACAAATGACAAAACGTAACGAGTCAAACAGACAGAGACAGAGAGAGAGAGAGAGAGAAATATATAGAGAAATAGAGTGAAAGGAAAAAACTTGATACGATGATGAATAGTCGATAAAAAAAAACTTAAGACACGGTTTACATTTGGATTTTGGTGGAATGAGTTAAATTGAAATTCACTTAGTTTTTAGGTGAACTTTTTTGTTGTTGTGACGAAAGGGAGCGAGAGAGAGCGAGAGCGAGAGAGAGCGAGAGCGAGACAGAGAGAGAGAGAGAGAGGAGATAAGAACGAGTATTTGTGTAGCGAGCGAGTGAATGATTTAGTTTTAATTTAAATGTATGCTCATGCTAAAAAAAAAAAAAACATATTTTAAAAAGCTAAAAAAACAAACAATTCGAATGACATTTATTTACTTTTTTTTTTTTTGTTTTTATTGTTGGTTGTGATTGTTGTTGGTTTCTTTGTAGCTGTATTTGTGGTTGTAGTTTGTTTGGGTATTCGGCTTACTGTTAGTATGTGTGTTAATATTTGTTAATTGTTAATATCATAAATGGGGTGGGCGGGAATGTAACATAAATGAATAACCAACTAAATACACATAGACACGTACACATAACACATACAAATTACAAATACAAATACAAATATATAGATTTGATTATTTTCATAACATTTAATAATAATTCTCTTGCATTTGCCTTCTGTAGTTTCGTTTTTTCTGCTGTATTTTTATTTTATTTATTTTTTTTTTTAATATGGCCCTAAAGTAAACTAGTTTTTAACTGGGTCATTTTGTTGTGGGTATTGAAATGATAAACCAAATTTGATGAGATGCGAATTGTGGAAAAGTAGTGTGAGTAAGATAAAAGTGAAAAACGTCAGGTAATATTTTCACCCACGCCTTTTTTTATTTTTTTTTTTTTGTATCCTTTTTGTTCATAATATTTATTTTATTTACATGAATGATTTGTTGACTTTTGGGTTTTGTTTGCAATGCGTCAAATGCTTGGAATATTATAAAAAAAAAAAGAAAATGTCGAAAATAAAAACGTTTAACGATGTATGTATATATTAAGTACAAAAAATAAATACTGCATAATGCTGGGGGAGCACAGGGAGCAGGAGCAGGGAGTCTCAAGTGGCAATTACAGCACAAATGCAACAGTTAAAATTTAATTTTTGTGAGACTTTTTTGGAAGTTGGGCAGTGTTGATAAACACCTAGATTATGACTATCAGAGTTGTAAGACAATTTAAGATTAGAAACGATTCGCATTTAAAAATTTATGCTGTAATTTGGCAATCGATCAGGTCGACAAACGATTGGATTTGAGAGGAAAACTAAACCGCATTCGATCGGCATTAAAAAGATTTTGGATGAGAGTTAAAGATAGACTTTTGAATGAACGATGGAAAAACGTAATAAGAAAATATGTCTGTATACTGGAAAGTTGTTTTTCATTTTTTTTTTTTTATGCATTATGCTTCTATGGAATAAGAACGGAAAAAGTTTGATGCAGTCGATATGACGTAGTGAATGTGAAACCAAAAGGAAAATAAAGTATATTAGGCGACTATTAGGCAAAGGCCACAAAACAAAAAAAAAAAATAATAAGACAAAAATTTGTTTTGGTATATATATATATATTTTTTTTTTTTTTTTTTTTTTTAGTTTTGTTTACCACATACGCCTGTGTTTCCTTTCAAGTTTAATATTTCTGTATTTTATTTTTTGTGTGTTTTTTTTCGACTTACCAAGGCGTGAACGAGCTCCAGAAGAGACTACAAGTTCACAGGTTGAAACGTAGTAATTTGTTTTTTTTTCGTTTTTTTTTTTTGTTTCAATTGATTTTAGGTTGATTGCAAACGAAATGCAATTGATACGAGTGTTGAAATTTGATTTGGATTTTGGTTTAGCACACAACATGAAGGTATCGAGCCACAGCAACAGAGTAGGACAGTACACAATTAATTGACAGGACAATAAAAAAGAAATTAAAAGACAAAAATGCTTTTCGTTAACGAATTGAATCATAGTTGAGATATTTGTTTTTTTTTTTTTTTTTTTTGTATATACTTCTGTTTTTTTTTTTGGCTTTTAGCTTAGCATACCTAAGAGACTTTCTTAGCTTCGAGAACTAAAGCAGTTGTGTAATTGAAATTGATAAATGATACAACAAAAACAGTACATCAAATGTCACTTTTAATAAAATGGAAATCATAAAAAACAAAAACACATTTGACAAAGACACTTGGTATTTCATTCTGGTAAAGTGACTGGTTTTGTCTGGTCTGGACATCGAGATGACAGAGATAAAGATACTTAGGATTTTACACATTGGTATTCGTCAGGCTTCTTTTTGGGATTTACTTTTGCGATTAGATTCGATTCGTTTGATTTCGTATTTAGTATGGTTAGTTGGTTAAATGGTTCAACTTAGGATATAATATAATATATATTTATTAATATTACTTACAAATCATAACAAGTACTTTTAATATGAAAACAAATTTTCTTTTTAGACACGCACAGTTACAAAAATTAAATGATAAAATCAAAGAAACACAAACATAAAATCGTAACACACACAAGTCAAAATTCTATTTTAGATTAGGCATTTCTTTCTTCTCATCGAAAATAGTTCAAGTCCTTTGATTTTCCGTTCTAACTGAATTTTTTTGTTTGGTTCTTCTTACGCATAACAATTGGTATATATATATTGGTAAGTATCAGTATCACAATCACAATAAATCACAAAATTAAAGAAACAACAACAAAAAAGTACACTCTCGACTATTATTTGACAGTGGTGGAATTTTGTTTTGGTTCTCGCATTTTGCATTTTGGCATTTCTCGAAAATGTTTGTTCAAAAGTAGATCGAAAAAATGTAAGAAAAGAAGAGAAACGAATACAATACAAAAACCGAACCCAAGCAAATCAAATATAATTCTAAGCACACCACACATCTCTGTGAGCAGATACTATCTATCTATCAACTAGTAATTGAGAAGAAAGTTCGATTTTAGCATTGAGCACAATTTGAGGTTATGTTGCACTTATCCTCAAAAATACTCTGGAAAACCAAATGTTGACAAAAAAAAAAACAGTGGAAAAAGGAAGAGCAAAAGAAACAAAGCAATGGAACTGAAGAACCGTTAGCTCAAGATAGACGGTTGTTGTGTATATTTAGGTCTAGATTTAGTTCAGCTCTTTTTTTTTTTTTTTTTTGAATATAATCGCCTACCACCTATATAAATATATATCGTATATCATCAGCGTTATATATCTCGCCAAACATTAATAATCTTATATCATTTGCATTTTTAGTATTTCATTGTCATACATAGTATTTTTTTTTTTTTTTTTTTTTTTGTTTGAGGGGTTTTAGACGAACACAAGGAGGTTTAACACTAGACAACACACATACTCAATGAAGTGCTATCATTATTTTCGCTTTGGATGTTTTTGTTTTCTTTTTCGGATGAACCATTCATATTGTAAGTAAAAGACGAAAGAATGGGAAATGAAGAGCTTTAAACGAAATTGAAAAAGAAACAGCTAAGAACAAAATTTAAATTAATTAATTACGGCAAATTTTAGCGCTTAGTTTTTTATTATTATTATTTTTTGTTTTTTTTTTGTTTGTTTTATTTTTTTTTTTTTTGCAAGTTCCTCCTACTTTTTAGGCAGGCAGAGAAAAGAAAAAGCTCAAAGAAAATTTGTTCGCGTTTAGTTTGTTCTTTTTCCGAATCGTCATTTTCATTAGACCAGAAAACTAAGGAAATTCATAAGGGGAGGAATAAAGAATTGAACTGAAGCACAAATTGAATGACACGTAAACTAAAATATGTAAGTTCAACATTTTGTTAGTTTCATTTTCGTTTCTCTTTGGAAATCGTTCAAATACTTTTGAGGTTACTTTTTTTTAACACGTCCAACGCATAAATGATAGACTCATTGAGGGGAGAGAGGCGTAAGGGATTGTGGGAATGTGATTGCGGGTATTGATTTTTTTTTTAATTTTTTTTTTTTTTTTGGTATATATATATTTTTTTTCATTGAATTTGATTCGATTTGTTGAGACTACTTGAATGTGTTCAGTTGAAGTTTGAAAACATATGTAAACAAGTTTCAATAACAATTTTTGATTTTGTAGAGGATTAAATAACTTTTGTAAAAACATAAATGAAAATTAAATATATGTATATCTATATGTATCGTATATCGTTTATCGTATATACACATATATATATATACATATATATATATATATATATATATACATATATATATATATATATATATGTTTAGAAAATCATAAGCAAATTGATAGAAAATTTGAGCTTTTTCTCTTCGTTGATGCAGTACCACAAAACGTAAGATTAGGCAGCGTTATTATATATTAATATATATATAGATATATATATATATATATATATATATTTATATGTATAATTGCTCAACTGAAAATTGAAATCGAAATCGGAAACAGATACAGATTCAGCATCTAAACCTGAACTGAAACTCTTCGCTGTGGTGCATACATCAATGTACAGTTATTAATGCATAATATTGTGTATATATGTTTTAATATATGGTATTGATATACAGGTACATTAATGTATACGAGCATAGAGTATATAGTTAATTAATTTTTTGTTTTCTTTTTTTTTTGTTTGTTTAACACGCTTTACACATATCGTTCTTTCAGTTTGTTTCCAATGTCTCGGAACTGAAGACAATCAACAATTGCTAATCGATAACGAAATATCAGAAATCTTAACATAAAATCTAACCAAAAAACTCGATCAATCGATAATACGATAATACGTAAAGTATAAAGTAAGGAAAACAATTTCTCAATATGTAAAGCCTCATCCATTCGATTCGATTCGATTCGATTTCTGCCCCTTAGGGCAAATTGCATTCTTTGTAGACCTAAACTTGCGCACTAAGAAGTTATACAGCATATATATATATAGTACATATAGAGTATACGAGCCCATTTCTGGCGGGGCCCGCGAATATAATTACAACTAGTTAAATATATATAGAAATGTACTTACTTCTCGCTGTATTCGTCCATGTGGGCATACGACTGCACCGAGTTCTCTTCAATCAAGAACTTGACACGCTGGTAAAAGGATGCTGTCACCGATGGTGGCTGCTTGCGGAGCAGCACCTCAACTGGATCGTTGGAAGACAGGCACATGATGTGCTCCGAGCAGGCCGGATGCGAACAGCACTCACTATCCGAACAGTCTGTCATGCCGTCTACAGTTTTGGGAGTTTGTGTTGTAACGCTTGTTTGATGGCTTAGTCTCAGTCTTAACTTATCTACTTACCGCCATCATTGTCAATGTTATCCTTGCAGTTCATCTCGAGTGCAATTGAGCAGTCGCTGCCAGCCCAGCCATCAATGCAATCGCAGCGATATTCCCCATTCTCCAGTGTGCACTGACCATGACGAGAGCAGCCATTTTCACAACCAGCTGAGGGAGTAGCGAATAGAAAGAGAGTAAGTAAATTAAATGAAATTTACAGCTAGTAAAAGAGATCTTAAATTATTGTAGCGAGTGGATTAACAGCTATTCAGCGACTAAGGGCGCAAATTACAACGAGAACAGTCAACGAGTAAAAGGGAAGCGAATCAGCGAGTGAAACTTAGAGCGAGTTAGAGCGAGTTTATAACAATTAAGCCACAACGAGAGAAGGAACGCGTAGAGACATTCTAACGAGAGCAGTCAACGAGAAGATGAGAAGCTAACCAGCTAATGATGAAGTAAGCCATAACGAGAGCGAATAAATGCGTTGAACTGACAATAACTGGAAAGCACTTACAAAAAAGCAGTAAAAAATATCTATATTAAATATAAAGTAATATAAAATACATATAATCTCATAAAAGACGACTATTGTACGAGAATATATATAAAAGGAAATATGAAAGGAGGAAACCCAAGTAGAGTAACAGAGAATTTGTTGCCAAGGAGCAAAGGGACTATTAACAATAATTGTAATGACAGATTCAAAGAAAGAGTCACAAAAGTGCTACAAACGAATGCAAATTGAAGAACCAAGTAACGAGAGCAGTTTTTCTTTAAGCCTTTTAATGAGTGTTGCAAGTGAAGAATCGAGTTGATGGCAGCATTGATCAGCGTCACTCTTTGTGTCGCTGTGACAGCCAATCAACTTGTTTGTCGAGGTGAATACTTCCTGCGAGTGGAACCGATTAAAATTGAATGATGACATTCAAGTGGCGACGAGTAGTTTGTGTAAGTTAAATGTTTGACATTTCCCTGTTGTTGTTGCTGTTGTTGTTTGTTGATATTTTATATGCGCAGCGAGTGAAGAGCATTAATATAAAAATAATGTTAATGTTTGCTCTTCAAGAAGCGCTCAAGTGAGTCGAGTCGTGGGATAGGATGGATGGGAGGATAGATGGGTGTATGGGGGTATGGGGGTATGGTTAAGGGATTGGTGGGGATGTGTATGGATTGTAAGTAGGAGCAAAAGTGCCCTTCGCACGCACATCGACAACATCATAAACGAAACGAAATGTGGAGAAATCTACAAAACCGTAAACATAAAAAGCAAACGAAACGTAACGAGAGATGCCAACGCTGATGGGCACTGTTTGACTGGATGGCGTTTTGGGTTTAGGGGTTTATTTGTTTGTACCACGACAGCAGCAACAGCAACAACAACAACAACAACAATAACAACAACAACAACAACAATGACAGCATTTGAGCATTTGACGCAAAGTTAATGTCACTTGACATGTGTCATTTGCAAAATGGGTAACCTCGACGCTAACTCAACTTCCGGTATGTTAAAAAGTTTGCGGCGCATAAAATGACTTCCTTGTCGTAACTGCCTTCCTGTTTACGACTCACACACACACACATACACACACACACACACACTTGTGTGTACACTACACATATTGGCAATAACGTCAAGTGTTGCTGCCAATATTTGAACGATGTCTGCAGACGCTGCCTTTGCACGAATAATTCCCAAGCGTGTGTGTGTGTGTGTGTGTATGTGTGTGTGCGAAGTGCCTGTGTGTATGCATAGGTATTATGCCAAGTTCGGTACATGCAGAAATCTGTCAAAAAGTTGCAATACTTTCAGCCAGCTTGAATCCCAAAA
This sequence comes from Drosophila kambysellisi, assembly GCA_035042185.1. Taxonomy (NCBI): domain Eukaryota; kingdom Metazoa; phylum Arthropoda; class Insecta; order Diptera; family Drosophilidae; genus Drosophila; species Drosophila kambysellisi. The sequence continues at coordinate 2,680,200 of JAWNLS010000691.1, read as the reverse complement.
ATCCTCTGTAAATACCATTAAGAAAACTGCGTTGATTAGCCCCGACTAACTCTAAGTTATTTGTACTAAAATACTTGAGAAAACTAAACTCCAAGCATAGCTTAAATCAACTGCATAAATATTAAAATTATGCACATCAAGTTTAAATCAAAATTTAAAAAAAAATACATATAATTTAATATGTAAATGATTAAAACTAATCTTGAAATTTGAATTGATCGATTTAATTTGCTTTGAACAATAAACTCTCAGACATAAATATCGATAAGTATCGACAAATATCAATAAACCCAAATAACTTGGCCATTTTGTGTGATTTTAAGCTGACAGATAATCCGGACCGAATTCGATTTTAGCACTCGCGTAACGCTGGCATAGTTTTTAACTAACTAACTCAAGTAGCGCGACTAACTGACAGTATTATGCACTAAAACTGAAAATCTCCTCTGCACATATTTTTTTATGGCTCTAACCGCCTAGCACAAACCTAGCCCAGATATAGTTCGCATAACGGTGGTGTTCGCTATTCCCGAATAGTACTAAAAATCTCGGCGCCGGCTTTTAATAAAAATATATACAACAAAAAAAAGACTGGAAAAGCGCGACATAACTAAATGAAAGTGCCGCATAAAATGTCGACGACTATTTAGAAACTCTCGCACATAAGATGTCAGCGAGAGAGACAGAGACAGAGAGAGACAGAGAGAGCAGGCACTATGAGATTGAGAGACATAAAAATGTATCTAGATTTCAGGATTGCAGTCGTGTAATTTGTTACAAATCTCTGTTCAAATTCAATAAACTTTACCGCATTGTGTGTGTCGCGTATGTCAAGTGCTGCCCGTCCTGGGATGGATGGCAACAAGGGAGGAAGGGAGATAGACACACACATGGCAAGTCGCTGGAAAGTCGTTAAGTACTTTCTAAAAATACAGGCAGACATGCATGTATTAGTGAATGTATCTGTGTGTGTGTGTGTGTGTGTGCCAGGTTATTGGGTGGCACTTTGTGCTTTTGCAAGCGTGACTCGCACGTCGAAACCACCAGCCCCCAGCCCCCCTTCCTTTTAAGTCCTGCTGCAACACTTGAATCGATTCAAAACGTTTTTGGTCGTATGTTGTCAGGGGAAGTTCCCACTGGGAATGCTGAATGGCGTTCGACATGGCGGCTTGCAGGCAAACCCAGTCATACAGAGAGAGAGAGAGAGAGAGAGAGAGAGAGAGAGAGAGAGAGATAGGGACGGGGGGTGGCAGGCGTGTGGTGTTGGTAGCCAGGAATAAGTGTCTCTCGCCTGGGCCTGACTGAAATGACGTCGGAAGTTTTATTGGTTTTGCACACGTCAACGAAATGTTATACAGAAAGGGAGAGAGAGAGAGAGAGTGAGTGAGAGATATAGAGAGTGAGAAAGAGATAGCAGAGACAGGCAGGCAACATACGTAGACGTGTGCCCCGCCTCATGCCTCCACTTTTTTGAGGCCTTGGGTATGTGTAATGCCATTACATGCATGCCTGAACCGTCAACGTTGGTGTTGGCGTCGCCAGGGGGCGCCACACAAACACAACTACACCTAAAACTACACACACAGTAGCACGCACACACACACACACACATACAGAGAGAGACTTTGGTTTGCTATCGTACAGCGAATGGTTCTGTAACATGACTGTTTGTTCTTAAAGTTTTAATCACTGTCAATCGATAGCTACTTATCATGCTGCACCAACGCTGTCAAAGCGAGAGCCACAAAAACAGCACCCCCAACCCCCAAACACACACACACACGCCCAACTCCTCCAAACCCCTAGTTAACTAACAACTATCCAAAAATAAAAAAAAAACTCATTTCCCAACCACAACAAATCAGCTCTCATTGGCCATAAAATACCCTTGCAACCAATTTGAACTATGCGAATAATATTTAATTGGTTTGGAAGTGATTGTTCCCGAATATATAAAAATATATATAAAATATATAAATATAAAATATATAAATAAAAAAATATATATATATAAAATATATGCTCGAATATTGCTCTTTTATGATTCAATCAAAATTAATGTGCAACATATATAAAAATTATATTTATATTTAGCAATAGTCATTATTGATTCCTTAACAAATTAATGTTTTACTTCAGCTTAAATGGGTTGATTAATGTTTAAATATAAATGCTAAATGAAAAAAAAAAAATTAATAAAATTAAAAAAATTGTCCAACCCTATTTGGCAACCAAAATGAAGGTGTCTCCTACAAAAATGCAGTCGTCTGGTTAAGTCGGGCTCAGTACTTTGAAGGCCCCATCCACCCAATATTCGACAGGTCCCCCTTTGTGGGGTGGGGTGGGGTTGTTGGGGTTGGGGGTTGTTTGTCCGTCGTTGGTGCTCAGTACACTTTGCAGTTTTCGGCCAAATGGCGTAAACATGTACAAAATACTTTGGCGCAAGTGCAAAAAACAAATATTATAAAAAAGAAAGAAAGAAAACATAGCAACAGCAGCAACAACAGCAGCAACAACAACAACAGCAGCAACAACACCAATTTTTGACTTGGTTGCAACTGCTGCAAAAATATTTGAACATATGTATGTTTGCAGTTGATGGGGCACAGGCAGACAACCAGGCAAGCAGGGGGTGCAACGGAGAGATGCTTGCGATGTGGCAACGTCGCAATGTTTTTTGGTTGAGTTGGCGCGTTGCGACATGAAGCGACAAAGTTGTTGTTGTTGTTGTTGCAGTTGAAGTTGCTCCTCAATGTGACAATGTGAAATGTGGAATGTCAGCTGCGGTTGTTCGGCTTTTCGTTATTGGCGCATCGCTAATCGATTGAGCATCAGTTGTAAATTGTGCAACGGCAACAGCAGCAGCAACGGCAACAGCAACAGCAGTTTGCAACAGCAGATAGCAACAGCAGATTCCAACTGCAACTGCAACCGTAACAACAACAACAAATTCCAATTGGAATTGCAGCAACCGAGCTGAGGTCAAGGCAAACACTGAACGTTAAGTGGCAGCCTCAGTCAACTGCGTAATTTGTGGCAGTTGTGGCATAAAACCGCAGCTGCCTAGAAACATGAAACAATCATCAACAAATGTGGTCCACATGCATTTTTGGAACTTTGTTCCAATTATGATTGAATTAAGCCCAGATTCGAATTGGAGAAAGAGTCATGATTTTGGGCCAACCAAGCATCGTAGAATAAGAATTAAGCTTAGCTTATAAAAATATATAATATATAAAAACAAGTAAGAATGCTGTAGTCGAGTTAGCTCGACTACGATATACCCTTAACCGAGTTGTTAAATATATTCTTGTTTTATTGGCAAATTTTCCTTTAAGATGATTTGCACTCAAATCTTCAGTTCTGCAAGTGCATTTCTTACAGTGTATTTTTACTCACAATCCCGAATTGTACATACATACATACATACAGAAATACATACAATAATATGTATATGCATATGAGAAGCCTCTGCCTCTTAAAGTGCGGAATTTATTGCTATCGGAAATCGAAATGTTATCGATAAAAATAAAGAAAACTTGATCTGCGCCTGGTACACGAGAACCTATATTCCAATTTTGAAGTCGCTAGCTCTTATAGTCTCCGAGATCCGCATGTTCATACAGACGGACAGGGCTATATCAACTCGGCTGTTGATCCTGATCAAGAATATATATACTTCATGGGGTCGGAGATGCTTCCTTCTGCCTGTTACATACATTTGCACAAAACCATTATACCCTTTTACCCATTTTTAATGTGCTAAAAAACTTAAAACTGGATCTGATGTTTTTCCATAAGAAACAGCTCTTTCATAAAGTGTATTTTGAAAATGCACAATTTATCGTCTTACCCTATATAACCTATATACGTATATATATATTATTACAGTTATTTTTAGGGGAAGTACTTACGCAGGGTGCAGTGTCGCCCATTCCAGCCCTGGGAGCAGACGCAGGTTCCGTTCTTGCATTGGCCGTGCTCCGAGCAGCGATTGTCGCAGGGCAGCTGATCGCACAGGTTGCCCGTCCAGCCCATGTTGCAGCGGCACTTGCCCGACTCACAGACCCCATTCCGGCCACAGTCCAAACTACAAACGGCTGTCAGAAAGAGAGAGAAAGTGTGTTAAAATGTCGTCAAATAAATACAATAATATAAATAAACGAAAATGAAACCAAATGGCCAACTAGGGTTGTCGCCTTTAGGGCAGTGTTGCTGCTTATGGCTATTATATTTGTACATATGTGCGTTTAAATTCATTAAAGTGCGGTGCCACACGAGGCAGCAATAAATTCAACTTGCTACACTCAGCAAAAATACACTACAATCAACTATAATGGATCCAAAATGCTTAAATAAAATGTAGTCTTCTTAAAACAAGTGCAGTTCTTTGTTCAAGTAAAACATTTGCAAAGTAAATCGATTCACGATTATTTTCTCTCTATCTATTCACAACTATTCAAGACGAGTGAATACTCTTGATTCACAACTATTCGGAAAACAAATACAGTTCATTTGCAAGAACAGTAAATAATAATTTTTAATTTAATAACTTTTGTTCATTTTTTAAGCTCAGTTCAGTTTTTTCATAACCATTTAACCAAAATATTTCCAAGGGATTCTCTTCTTTTTTTAATCCCATTTCAGACTATGCATAATTATGCTTAAATCAAATCCAGTGCTTTCTTCAAGAACAGCAGCTTATTTTCTGCCAGTGTAGTTGTTGCTCTTTGCTTTGTTTGCTGCATTCGTTACTTTTGCACTCTTGCACACTCTCTCTTTTCCTGCTTCTGCTTCTTCTTTTTTTTTGTATTTTTTTCTTCTTCTTCTTCATTTTTTTTGCCACTGGACCGGGCTGGCTTATGGCTGTAAAATGTTGCCCCAGCGAGTGAACCATAAAAACAACATTATAAATGTAACATTTACGTGGCAACAAGCGACAATCCCGACCTCATTCACCTCCTGCATTCTCCACTCCACTCCAATCCACCACCTCCCCTTCCCCTCATGGAGTTAACTTTTGTTCTGTGCGTCGCAGGCGTAAATTTATTTTATTTGCCTTTATACGGTGAGTTGAGTGTTGGGGCCAAGGGGGCAGGGGCACGAGCCAGGAGGCAGGAGAATGAGCGAAACCTGCGTATTAAATAAATAATGAATTTTTATGAAGCTCTGCTTCATTACGCCCCCCAACACCACACACACCCCCCACACCCACACCCAACCCCACTCCCATCACTCTCATCCACCATCATCCGGGCAATGGGGCTGCTGGTGGCAGGGTTGCCGCCTGTCGGTGCTAAAAAGTTAAGCAAATTAGGCGTGCGTGCCCCACACAGACGACAACGATGAGGAGGTCCTTTTGCCCTTTGCCCCACGGCACCTCCCCCCCCCCCCCCCCACCCCACTCAGAGAGTGTGTGTGTGTGCTTTGTCTCCGTGTCCAACTCCAGTTTGCGAGTGGTTACATCGTAAGCTGCATGTTTTATTGGGCCACCATCCTTGGAAATGATTATGGAGCCCCGTTTTGTACAGTGTTTTCTTCTTCTTCCTCTTTTATTTTTTTTTTGTTTCTGTTTTTGTTTTTGTTTATGTCGTTTGTTGTAGTTGCTGCTGTGGTAATCGCTAAAATTTGTTACTCTTGCTCTTAGTCCTGCTCCTGTTCCTGCTCCTCCTCCTGCTGCTGCTCGTTTGTTGTTGTTGTTGGCCATTCGGCTTTTGGGCCTAATTGAAGGATCGGCTTTATGGCCATCATCTAATTTGGATTCGGTCCATGCGATAAACCATCATTATGTGTAAGCATACGCAATGCTGGATGCCCTCCCCCATCTTATAATAACTGCATTAGTTGCCATCGGGGATGGGGGGTTTACGACTTCAACTCCTCCTCCTCCTCCTCCTCCTTCCTCCCTACATCTCTACCTATTTAACAGCCCCAACGTGCTTTCTTCTCAATAAAGACTCGACGAAACTTGCCATTGGAAGTGCCAAGAGATTCTTAATATAATATATGTCAAGGTATTTATATAGTATATCTAATATGTAGATAATCACTGATTTATCTGTAATATTCCGCTAATGGAATTTCAAGTGAAATTTGGTTAAATATGTTGGAAAAAACTCTCCATTTCAGTGAAGCCAAATATGCTTCTATTTTATTCAAAAACGGTTCAATATTTTAGAGATGGGATAAATTCAACTGTTTTTCTTCCTCTTCTTCGCCTCGATATTTAAGCGATGGAATAGCAATCGTCTTTGTTGATCGATTTCGATTTGCAAAAGCGATTTTCCCTCGAAATTTAATCGCAGACGCAACTCAATTCTACATCTCAAATAAGAGCAGATTTTCTTTATTTTGCAGATTTTCTTTCGATTTTTCTTTCCCCCAATGCTAATTGGGTTATGCATTGTTAGATATGAATTCATCAATTGTTCTTCTTTAAGCAGCAAATCTAATTTCAGCTTTAACTTTGAGCTGTATTATATATATATATATATAAATCGTACCTAAAATTGTAGCACAAACAATATACTTTCCGTAACTTCCGCTCCCTTCCCTTCCCTTCCCATCCCTTCATTCCATTGAAATGCTGGCCACTTAACCTCTAATTGGAATTCAATGCTCGAACTGAAGAATCATTTGTTAGCAGCATGTTGTTCGGAACGACACCGGAACACTGCACAACAACAAATAAACACACACACACACATACACACATATATGCAGCACTTGCAACAAATAATACAACCATTCACACACACACACACACACATTTATATATATAAACTGCACATGTGGAAAGATGCAATTGTTATTCTTGTTATTGTGTATGAGGTGTGAGGGGGGATAAGTTTGAATTGATGGGTTGGGGAAGATGGGGGATTGGGTAACTGTTAGTTGGTCATTGCACTTACCTTGGGAACAATCCGGTCCCGTCCAGTGTCGCTCGCAGACGCATTGTCCCGTCTCCAAGTCGTAGGTGCCATGCTCGGAGCAGCCGGGGAGGCACTGATACACCTGCTGATCAATCGTGCCACAATCCTCGCCCTGCCACCCGGCCTTGCAGTAGCACTGGCCGGCCACACAGGTGCCATGGCCAGAGCACAATGGATCAAGGCAATCATCTGCACGAGATTCATTCCATATGCCAGCAAAATTCAGGAGTGCGGTGGGTTTGTTTGTGTTTTTTTGTTTTTTGGTTTTTGGTTTTGTAGGAGAAAAGAATACAAAATGTGTGTTTTTTATTTTTTTGTTTTCTTGGTTAGTCGTCGCAAGGGTTGGCATACAAACAAATATAGCACAATAAACATATACATATATATATATATATATAGATATAGACATGGTCTAGTCGAGAGTGAGGCCGACTAGCAGATGCCCTGTAGACAAAAACTAATATTGCTTCTCAAAAGGGACTATTTTCTTAAAGCGAAAAGACAGAGATGTAAATAAAGTGTAAGTCCTAAATTTGGTAACTCTAGCAACTATATAGAGTCTTCGATCTGAATGAATTAATTTTTAGTTATCTATTTGATGTCAACTAATATAAAAAAAAAATATTTAGTGGCATAATCATCATTTGAAACTTAATTTCCTTTGATTCAGATTAAACGAACTGATGGATGGACTTATCTACTTCGATTCCGACATCCGCTGATGCTATTCAATATATATATATATATATATATACAGAGAGCACAGCTAAAGGGATACTCCTACTTCTCAATTATTCATAATCCTAACAGGGTATACAAAAATATACAATATGCCCGCAGATATACTAAGCCAGAGAGAGAGACAGAGAGACAGAGAGATAGAGGGAGGTGTGTGAGTGGGTGAAGGGTTCAGGGGTACAAGATTAGGGGGCAAGAAGGGGGCAGTCTCGTAACAGCCTTGGCAAAACAAAAGCCCGTCACGAACCGATGGCGATACATGACATGACGGTTGCCTGTTTTCTGCCCGCGCACTTTGTATGCCAGAGATTCGGGCACAGGTCACACACAGAGGCACACACACTCTGCACACACACACACACACACACTCACACACTGCACACATTCTGCACACACACTGCACACACATGACATGATTAGTATGTTGGACACGTACGAAAGTGGTCATTAAAATGAAATTCCAGTTTAGTTCAACTTGGTAATTTTGCGCAGTTGTTGCAATTTTTTCTTGCTGCCTGCTGCTTGCTCCCTGCTCCCTGCTGCCTGCTCCTCTGTTTCTTCTTCTTCTTCTTCTACTTCTGATTCTGCTTCTTCCCTTCCCATTCATCTTCTTTTGACTACTCTTTACTGTTCCTGGTATTGGCTCGAGATACCCTATTCGCTGGCTGCTTATCTCTGCTGCTGTTGCAACTTTTCAAAGTTACTTCTTCATTGGTTGGCGGCAGCAGGCCATAAATTGCAGCTGGCCCAAATCGGTTGGCCAAAATATGAAAATGTGATGAAGAAAACTATTCCGTGTTTGTCTCACAAACTAATGAGAAAAAGTCAATATATAAAATCAAAAAAATTTGAATATTATATATCAGCTTGCTATACAGTCAGATCTAGCTATGGGATATATATATATATATATATATATATATATATATATATATATATATATATATCTGGTGCCTCAGTCAGCTGACTTATCTACTAGATCTACTTATATTTGGACAGCGTGTCAGCTCTTCGCCATTATCCAATTTTTTTTTTCTTTCTTTTTCTTTCTTTTCTTTGTTGTATTTTCTTTCTTGCTTTTGTCCCACTTCTCCAGAGCTTTGCCTCTTCCTCTTCCTCTTCATCTGCTGCCACTTCTTGAGCTTGTTGAGCGTTTTGTATGTGAAATATGCTTTCGACATATAAATTCGATTTTATACGTTTTATGTTTGCTTTGTTGTTGTTTGTTCTGTTTGCTGTTCGCTTGTTTTGTATGCCAAGGGTCCAGTACACACACATGCACACACACTCCACACACTCCACACACACACACACACACACACACACTCCACACACACACTCGCATATCGGGACAAACAAGCAATCACATGTGGAAGCAGCATTCAGCTATAGTCAAGTTTTTGTTTTTTGTGTGTGTGTGTGTGTTGCATATTTTATGCATTCTTTATGTGTGTGTGTGTGTGTGTGTGTGTGTTTTCTACTACATTTTTTCAGTTACTTTGTGCATAGTTGTTTGGCCACTTTTTACCCTTAAAGGGTCAAGTGAAAAAGCGTCGAGCTTTAAACGCTTGCCCAAAAAAGTATGCAACGCCCCTTGTCACAATTTAAAGTGAACAAAGAGCAAATGGAACGGGTCTAAATGCTGGGGCGGCATAATAACTGAAATATTTTGGCGTCACCGTGACACGCCCCTAAGTGTGGGGGGAGAGGTGGGGAATTGTGTATAGGGTCGGTGGTTGGTGTCCAATGTCAACAGTGGCCGGCAACAAGCCTGCCCGAAAAATTGCAAACAAGGCAAATAAATAATTTTAGCATTTTTATGCCAAGTCAGCAGCAGCAGCAGCAAACAAAGACAGAGACAGAGAGAGAGGGGCAGAGAGAGAGGGACAGAGAGAGGGTCCGACATGGGGACAGACATTCTAACACTCAGAGTGAGATGTGGGTGGGTGGGTTGGTCGTTTGGGGGTATTTTATTTTGGGGTGTTTTTTTCGCCTTGACACTTACGTTGATCGCAGTAGGGTCCTTTCCAGCCGCGCTCGCAGTGGCACTCGCCCTCGATGCAGCGTCCGTGGCTGGAGCAATTTGGCACCTCGCATTCACCGACGGGTATATCGCATTCGGCACCCTTCCAACCGTCCTCGCAGTGGCAGACCCCTCCTCCATAATGGCCATGGGCCGAGCACAGCACGGGACAAACGCCTGCAGAAAAGAGATGGAGAAAGTCAGTCAAGTTACATGAAAAAAAAAAAACAGCAGAAAGAGAAGCGAAAATTGGTATTGAAAAGTGTCAGACAAAGGCAACAAAAAAAATAAAAATAAAAAATGATAAAAAAAAGAAGCAGAGACGCTTTACAAATAAATAAAAAAAAAATTACTTTGCGGCACAGTGGTGCAAAAACGAAAAACGAATACAAATAAAAATAAAAATACAAAAAATACACAATTAAATTGACAATAAACTAAAAGCAGAAAAAGGTGTTTTTTTGTTTTTTTTTATTATTGTTTTGTTTTTTTTTTTTTTTGTATCAATAGCTAATGCTATTTAAGACTAAATTCAGACTAAATTACAGTTATTTCACAGAGAGGATTTTAAGTACATTCCTCGAAGAGAGTTCGATTAATATTATGAGCCATGTTGAAGCCTCTTCTGACAGACAGACCAGACCAGTGTGGCACTGAGGAAGGACACAAAACGGACAGCGCTCTCTGTGGCAAATAATACATATATATATATATATATATATATATATAAGGTTTTCTTTTTGGGTTGGAATTGCCGTAAAGTAAACAGCCCGAGCAGGTGATGTTGACAGCTCAACTTTGGCGTAAGTTTTTAATTTAAGCGAGCAGCGAACGAGCGAGCTGTGGAGCAGGGAGTAGGATTGGGTTTCGTACTTACTCTTGGAACAATCAACGCCCTGGTAACCATCGATGCAGTCACATTTGCCCAGATAACAGCTGCCACGTCCCGAGCAATCATTGGGGCAGGTTGTGCTGACACCCTCCGCCTCCTCGGCCAGCAACGATACCGAATGGGCGACCAGTTCATCATTGTAAATGGATATGAACCACAGCCCAGTGTCCAGATATTGCAACAGTGACACATTCACCGTCATTGCATCCATATCGAGTGCTGGCAAACCACCGTTATTGACACCACCATCACCCGCGGAGCGTTTATGCAGCGAATGTGCAACGCTGCCTCCACGTTGCTGTTGTTGTTGCTTCATTTGTTGTTGCTGGATGTGTTGTTGCTTGGCAAAGTCCATTGGGATGTCGACATCAAAGTATTCCACAGAGTCCAGATTTGCTGGCGATTCATCGCTGCTGCTGTTGATGCTGCTGTTTTTGTCTTCCTCAGCCTCAGTTTGATCCTCCTCGTAGCTGGTGGCACGTTGCAACTGTTGCAGTTGCAGTTGCTGTTGTTGTCGGAGTTGCAACTGTTGATCGTATGCCTCAATCAGGGCCAAGTCGGTGCTAACGTGTGTCTGGTTGCTGGGGCTGCGACGATGACGCAAATGACTATCGATCCGGCCACCCTTGATGAACTCCACGAAATCATGTTGCGTCACAGAGGGCGCCACATTGCGGCGCGAATAGACGGCAAAGTGAGCACCCCACGGTAGCGTAAAATTGAAACGTATAAATGCCGGATGCTTGTTGCGAAACTCCAGTGTCCAGAACTGATAGGCCGGTATATTGGCATGGTATAGCTCATTGAAATCCTTTAGTTCGACGACCTGCGGCCATTGGCCACCCGACAGACCCACGCCCTGTTGCTGCTGCAGCGACGGATGATGTTGCAACAGTAGATTGTGCTGTTGCAGGCTGTTCAACTGTTGATTGCCATTGGCACCGCCGTACATCAGCTGATCCTGTAACTGGGTGTTGGTCGCATCCAGTGGCGTCAGCGGCTGATTGATCGCATGCGGCTGCTGCTGTTGCAGCAACAGTTGCTGTTGTATCCCAGTTGCACCGCCAGGCCCAACAACGACACCGCCGTTACCAGTTCCGCCGATGCCGACGCCGCCCGCTGCATGATCCGAAGTACTGGTCTGTATCGATTCCTCTGTGGGATAGGCGGTGGCGCCACCCAGCTGCGACTTGTTATCGCCAGCTTTGCCGGCAACGCCGCGCAGATCGTGCGGCTGCGATTTGACGTCTTGGACTAGGATGCAATTCGAGCTGTCCATGTTCGGTTTCATCGAACTGACTGCTGACACAAATGCGAGATGTAGAGACATAGAGAGAGAGAGAGAGTGGGAGAAAGAGAGGGAAAATGGGGTTAGCATTGCCTGGTAATTATTTTCTTGGCTTATGTGGTATTTGCAAATATATTCCTAGTTTCTGCGAGTGTACGCGGCCCGAAAGCATAAATCGCCTGGTTGCCTGGCTGCCTGCCTGGCTTGCTAAATTTAACGCCATAAATCTGCTTGGCCCCTGGCAATAATGTTTAGTGTGTGGTGCTGTCCTTGTGGCAGGCTGGGCTGGGCTGGGCTGGGCCTGGCCTGGCTCCACAGTATCCACAGCGAATCCACAGCAGCTGCTGCCAGAGATTTCTATTTTTCTTCTGCTTTCTATTTTGTTTTTTTTTTTATTATTTTTTATTTAAGCGTTTTTCACATTTTGCCACCATGCCTTTTTTATACACACACACACACACACACGTACATTTTTGGCATCATATTTTAACGCCATATTAATATGCACTCGTCCATAAATCAATTCCATAAATTCCCTTACACACACACACACTCGCACACACACATACTGATAGATAGTATCTATATAGCTGTTGTACCCTTTGGCCGCACTGAGAACAGACACAAAGTGAACGTTGTTAACACGTTTGCATTTTGCTTGCCATCGTTGGATGGCGGCTATCGTTTATCGATAACATGCTCAAAATTTATGCGCTTTGGCAGCGACGCCAGATGCGCCGGGCAAACGCCCGATTTTGGGGCCATGTGGCGATTATGCAATTTCCGGCACAATTTACAAAGTGCATCAATCATGATTGAAGCGCATGTGTTTGTCTCAAAAATCAGTGCCACGCACTTTAGTCAAAACACATTTTGTCACCAATGCAATCAATCAAAGTTGATTGTCAAAGCTGCTCAGCATTTGAAGTGCCTACCAAAATCATTTCAATCAAGCAATCAATTAGAAGCCGGTCGATCAATCAAATCATTCATTTGTTTTTAATGCTCAAGAATGCAATTAGTCAAACTCATTTCAACGGGGTCACATTGAAATTATGTTAATGTGCCCAAATGGAAAACGACACAACAACAAACGAGGACAATGGGCACATGAAGTGGCAAATTTGGGCAGTCGTGGATGGGGCATGGGACATGGGGCAACTGTAATGGCGCCCAAAAATAAATAAATAAATGTACTCCCCACTGTCAACTGCCTGACAGCGTTCAACATGTAAACTAATGCGACCTAATGATGTCGATGTGTATGTGAATATCTTGACAATGAGCCTAGGATACAAATACAAAATAAGGCTGCAGACAGACAAAGGACCACCCACACACACACACAAACATACACACACATTCAGGCACACACACACGCAATTACTCATATGAGGAACGACAAATTAACGTCAGCGAACGTGCTTCAATTTGGCTGTTAAGCTTTTAATTTGAACGAACGAATAAAAGTACACATCAATATTTATAGCGACAAAATACACTGAGAGAAGTCGCATGATTGATGAGTCAGCAGAAAAATGTAACTAAATTTCGCAGTTGGATATGATTGTCCAACTTCAACTTTGTCTTTAAATTCCTTCCGAAAAAATATGTTTAGCAAATCAACAAACCAAAAATAAAAATAAAACAATTATTGGTTAAACTAATTTTGATGGTGAACTTAAGTTAAGTGCTTGATTTGTGCTCGAAATACATTTGCTGTTTCTTTCCATGTGGCATAATGAATGAACAAGGGACAAACACGCACGCACACACACAAACATACATAGCTTATGTGTGTGTGTCCCATCATTAATAACTAAGGAGACACAGAAAGAGATCGAGTGGGCGAAGGAGAAGATGGGGGTGGGGGTGGCTGTAGTCGCTATTAAGTTAACAAGCTTTTCATTTAAGTGGCTCGCAACTGGTCAACCAACTGGAACTTGAACTGACCTGCCAAAGGCAAACAGAATGCGGAGCGCAGAGACAAACAAACGGGGGAGCAAACAATACAGCGGAGGGTGGTTAGGAAAGGAAAAAGGAAAAGAAAAGAAATGCTTGCCACACTTTTTTCCGCGCCTTTCTTTGCAACGGCTCAAGTTGCCAAGCTGCCAAGTGAGGTGAGGTTGGAGTTGCTACGCAGCGGACCAATTAAATTTGATTACAATTTGTGGCAAGCGGCAAAAGCCATAGGAAGCACAACACATATTCCGCTCCCCCCTCTAAGCAACCCTATCAAGGATATATTTACTTTAGTTGATGGCAACGAAAAAAGTCGATAAATTTACGAGTCTATTTGTGTGTGTGTATGGGTGTGTGTGTGTGTGTGTGTGTGGATGGCTGCAAGCAACATAAAATGGACGACGACTCAATTTGGCAGGACATACAGAAATAAATACTGAACTGCACACAGAAGGACACTCCTCGCTTTGCCCCAGTCGTTATTTATATATATTTAGCCAAGACACCCACCCCACCACAACAATTTGCCAGTTTGAAAGGGTGTGTGAATTCGATTAGTTAATTTTCTTAGCCGACATTTTTTTTTTTAAGGAGTTTTTAAGGAGACACGCAATGAGCGGAACTGGAAATGATAACACTCCAGATCAACTAATTGAATCTACGTGCACCAAGTGGCTCTTCAGGCGTCGTGAAGCGCAGGCTGGGGGCAGGTAGGTTGCGAAAGGGTTGCCAAAGTTGGCCTGTGTCCCTTTTGACCGTTCACATGGACAAAGTTACAGAAATTTATGAAGCATTTTCCTTAATTGCACTTCCTTCAAGAAATATAATTTATTTAAACGACAAGCGCACACCTTGCCCCTCTCCCTGCGCCCCCTGCTCACGATCCCTCTCCCGCTCTTGCTGCCGGCTGCCGCCAGCTGGACTCGACAGTGTTGTCAAGGGAGGGGGGGAAGGGGTCCAAGAGAGGTCACGCCCTGCTGACTATTGTAATAGTGGTAGTTGCCTCTGCCTTTTGAAAATGTCGTGTTGCGCCATTTGAAATGAAATTTTCTTTCAATATTCTTTATTCTTTATTCTTTTCTCTTGGCAATTGGCAATTGGCACAACTCTTAATGGCTGCAAACGTTTTAGCCAAACGATATGCACTTTAAGCGTGGCCAATTCTCAAACGAATTGCATACCATGCATAAATGAATCATTTATGCAACTGCAACTGCAACTGCAACTGCAACATAGTTGAACTGGTACAGTCACGCACTGCTTAAATAAATAATTGAAATTGTTGTTGAAAATATTGAAATATTGAAATATTGACATTTTGTTGCACACACATTTTTCAACAGGATTCGCATATTTTATTTGTCA
>JAWNLS010000691.1:2650000-2660000 GCA_035042185.1 Drosophila kambysellisi | reverse complement strand
TAAAAGGGGAACCCGAAGCGAGTACATCTAGCAAAGGAAAAGGGCAGCAGGCAAGGGGGTAAAGGTCGGGGGTGGGGTGGCAAAGTGAGGTTGGCAGCAGCACGTCAACCCTTTTGTTTCAAATTAAAATTTACATATTTTAATGTGCAAAGTTTTGCGAAGCGCTCTTCTTGAACGGCAACTGCCCAGCAGCAGCAGCAACAACAACAAATGCAGAAATGCTGCAACGAGACACTCTTAGTATAAAGCCAGACAGAGAGAGATAGAGAGAGAAAGAGAGACAGAGTGCGACAGAGAAAGCGAGATGTAGCAGAAAAGTTACTCCGTTTGCCAAAAAGGTTGGCAGTAAAAAATCAAATTGACCTGTAAATATAATTTAAAAGGTGGCAGCAAAAACAGCAGCAACAACAACAACAACAACACGAAACGTGTTTAATTATCAAGTTGTAAACAACAACAACAACAACAGCAACAACAAAAACAAAAACAAGCCAAAAACAGAGACAAAAGGCAGAGGGAAAATACGAGTTTCCAGCTGCCGCATTCAATTTGAAGAGCAGCATTTTGTGCTCTGTCGCCATTTTTGTATAACCCCTTCCTCTGTGTGTGTGTCAAGGTGTATGTGTGTGTGTGTGTGCGTGTATGATTAAGTGTGTGTTTGCTTGCTTTAAGGCGCTGGCGTTTCAAAATTTTTGTTAATTTGCCATTGTCAGCTAATGAGTGAAAAATGCTCGAGAATGGGAAAGTTGTGAGTTCAAGAGATACACTGAGACAAACAGTGAGATAGAAAGGGGCAAGCACATAGTATAAAAACCCCTTACGAATAGCCCACTCCAACTGGCTACCCGTAGGGTATAAGCCATGTATTTAGTTGGCATTGAAAATGTTGGAGGAGGCAAACTGCTTTAATTAGATTAAGCAAAAGTTAGACTAAGCACAATTCGAGCAAAATTACTCGCAAAAGATAAACAAAACTGGAGCACAAAATAGAAATTCATTTAAATTCCGAAGCAGGAGGAGAGGGGAAAACGGGGTGTTTATCTGAATGAAGAGAAGACGTAGACAAAGTTAATGGTTCTCTAATGAAATGGAATATAATATATCAAAGATTAAATGCGAACTGAGCTAAGCTTTCTCCATTTGCTTTGTCTGCTCAGATAAAAGCATATCTTGAGAGTTTCGACTTAGACTTAGACTAGCTTAATTATAACTAAAAGCAAACTAATAATTAAGTTTGTGTGAAGTAAGCAGAGCTAAACAGACTAGTTAAGAGAGAGTGAAAGAGAGAGAGGGGGAGAGACAGAGAGAAAGAGAGAGACACTAATTTGAGTAGTTGATTGATTATATATATAATATATATTATATATATTGCCTTTGCAATTGTGGCTTTTATTGCTATCGGAAATCGATTTTTATCGACATTTCCCAAACCTGAGCAGTTTTCGATTAAATGAAATCCAATTGATCTGTGTTGGGTGAACGGGGGAGCAAAGTGGGTGGTTGGCGGTTGTGGTTTTATGCTGTTTGCATAGGCAGCAAGCGCCAACTTTCTTTGACTTGGCGTGAGTGTGTGTGGTGTGTGTGTGTGTGTGTGTAAAGTAACACCATTTAACGCTAATGTAAAGCAAACATTTTGATGTATTTGCCTTGTATGTATGAAATATGTATATATGTGTGTGTGTGTTTCTATTAAAACCTATTTGCATTTGTGTGTGTGTGTGTACTTTTCATCAACTGCGTGTGTGTGTGTGTGTGTGTGTGTGTGTGTTGGTCGGCATTATAACAACGGTTGCGTTGTCCACACTCATCTGCTCTTAAGCACACACATTTCAACATTCACTTAGACACAAACACACACACACATTCGCACACACCCACTCACACACTCATTCATTCATTCATTCTTGCTTACCTGCAAAGTATGCCAACATGGCGGTTAGGACGACGGATATGAATATTAAGGCGATGCTCAAGCATTTCCAGGAACATCGGTGTTGACAGCGTTTATCTATGTGAAACCTGTAAAAGAAACAAAGCGAGACAGAGATAGTTAGTACATGAGACAGAGAGAGAGAGAGAGAGAGGGGGAGGGGCGAGCGTTAAACAAACTGTGCAATGCATTTGTAATTAACAACTGGCAAACAGAAACCAAACAGAAACCAGAAGAACGGACGACGGACGAGGGACGAGGGACCCTCGGCACCAATGAGGGGATGGGGTGGGCAAACACGTTACACAAGTTGTGCAAAAGATAGAAAATGGAAATGGAAATCTGATTATTAAGTCACAAGCAGAAGCACATTCGGATAAAGCTACCAACTTCCGAAGAGATGAACCAACCAACGAGTGACCAAAATAAATGCTCCGATTTTGATTTTGATTCTGATTTTGATTTTGATTCTGATTCTGACTCTGTAATTGGAAAATGTCAAGTGGTGCACATCGAATCACTCGTTATCTGTAAATGTCTCGTCACTACTCGTTACTCTGTTAAACTCGCTACATCAAGTGACCAAATATCAATCGCTACTTTTGTGAGACTCACTCGATACTTTCAATTTCTTCACTCGCCAAGACACTCGCCAAGACACTCGCCAAGACACTCGCCAAGACACTCGCTAAGACACTCGTTATTCGTTTAATGTCTCACTGTGATTCACTGCTCCCACATTTAAATGATTCACATTCAAAAGTATTCGCAACCCCTCCCCCGCAAATGACTCACTCTGAGTCTGTTCGCTGCACTCATTACTTTGGGTAAATTTGAAGTCGCTTCTCTAAATAAATATGCAATCTAAATGACTCGCTTCTGTGAACGACTCTTTTGGGCCACTTCAAGCGATTTCTTTAGTCTTGAATGCCTGCAACACACACAAAAAGTTGCAGCTCCTTTAGTCTTGAATAACGCTCATCTCTGAGGTGTGTATGAAGCATTACACATGAATGCAGGACAAGCTTTGGAGTTAGATAAAAAGTTGGTTTAGCCGCTTGACATGGCACAAGGACCACAAAAACCAACGAAAGACACACACACACACACACACACACACACTTGAACAAACACACAAACACACACCGACACACACAGAGAGAGGGAATGAGATGAGTTTGTCAACTGTCAACTTTTTTAATAAAGCAACGCAAAATGATGCACAAGTTGACTGTGTTACACAGCTGCCACTAGTTAATTGCATAAAACTTGTAGAAAAGATTCTGTTTGCATAGTTGACTGCTAACAAGACTAAAACTGTGTACATGCATATGTATATGTGTGTGTGTGTGTGTGTGTGTGTGTGTGAATGTGAATTGCCAGTTGTATGTGGCCAGCAATGAAAGAGTCAGTTAGGAACCCTAATGAGCCTACTTGTTGTGGTGGAACAAAGGCTAAACGAGAGCGGAACTTAAAGCAACCAGATTCACACAGCTAAGCAGAGAGAAGCAAATGAAGATGAATAATAAATCCAGAGTCCTTAACACTAGATAACTAAGAAACAAAAGCGGATGCGAGAAGCGAGAAGCAAGAACGGGTTTGTCTAATGCAAATATTAGACTTTTTTTTAAGGAGCAAAGGAGCAAGAAATTAAGCTGCACTTATCCAATGGCACAAGAAGCAGAACAATAATAAATAAATGAAAGCGAGAAGCAAGAAGCAAGAGCGAGAAGCCAGAAGCGAGAAGCAAGAGCGAGAAGCCAGAAGCGAGAAGCCAGAAGCGAGAAGCATAACTTTAACAAAGTAGCTTCACAAGGAACAAGCTAAGAGCTAAGAGGAAAAAGCTGCGAAAACAGCTGAAAAAAATGGGCAGCAAGAAGCAAAGCGATAAGTTCGCATTTCGCATACACAATTAAAGAAGCAAGAAGCTCCAAGGACGAAGGACGAAGGATGCAAGCTGAGGGTCGATGAAAGTGCACACAATACGTACACAAGCTAAAAGCAGAGCGGAGCAGAGCAGAGCAGAACTGAGTAGACAGGAAGGCCGGGCAGGCAAATGAGCTCATTTACTTTTAAGCCACACACACACACACACACACACACACACGCGACGGACACGGATGCACTCAATGGAGTGTAAAGAGTGCTGTGAATGTATTCATTTGTTTGCTGACCCACTGGACGAACGGACGGACGGACAGACGGACGGATGGTTGGTTGGTTGGTTGGTTAGTTGGTTGCTTCTATGGTTCGTTGGTCGGTTGAATGGAGTTGCTTACCTGGATGGTGAATATGGCGAATAATGTGGTGCATGCGCTGAGTGCGAATTACGCAACGGGAATCCAGGCATAACCAATGGCTGTGAGCCGCTTATCTGGCAATGCGGACCACCGGCAACACCGCCGCCGCCGACGCCGCCACCACCACCGACGCCCCCGCTGCCTGGTGGACCGACAGACACTTGGGGGCCGACTCCTTGGCCGCCGCCGCCAGGCATCGGCATCGTGCCGGCGCCCATGGGCATGCCCATGCCGACACCGATGCCGCCACGATCGATGCCGCCATGGCCGATTGTGTTGCTGCCAGTTGACATACTTTGTGGCATCTGCTGTTGGTGGCCGCCCAATCTGCAAGAGACAGAGAAAGAGAGAACGAGATATAAGAATAACGTAAAAGAGAGAAAGAGAGAGGCAGGGGGGGGGGGGATCAGCAGGGCGGCTGCTTGTAATGCGGAAATTAAAACATGTTCAAAGTTTTTCGCTTCACATTGCAATATTTAAATGTCGAGCACATATATTTATATGTAAATAGTACACTCAGAGAAATCATGTGTTGCCCATTCTACAAAAATCTCAAAAAGTATAGAATGCAAAACTGAACTAACTAAAGCATGATTGGATGTTTAATTAATAACGAATCGAATTTGATATTTTTCAATTCTGCTCTAGTGCAACTATCAGTTTTTTCTCCCAGTGTACACATTTTATGTATAGTTTTTATTTTTTTTGGGCGTAGCACTTGACACAAAAGGCATTGTTATTGCTTTTTGGGTGGACTGCTGCTGTTATTGTTATTATTATTTTTAACGGTTAAGTGATGCGGAAATTTTAAATTAAAAAACATAAATCAATGCATATGTGTGTGTGTGTGTGTTTGTGTGTGAGTGTGTGTTCATTGTTTCATTATCGTTGCCCAGCAGCCAAACTGTTAGTTGCTGTTGTTGTTGTTGTTTGTATTTTATTATCGCTGAACATTAAGCGGAAATGCAGCGACGTCGACGGCGCAGGAAAACTGCTGCTGCTGTTGTTGCTGCTGCTGCTGCTGCCCCTGTAAATATGCAACACATTTTTGTCGTTGGCTACTTTTACTCGCCGCCCGCAAGTATGCTGCACTTTTTTTTCACAAACTGCCAGCGCTGCGATTTACAAGACAAAGGACTCAAATTACCGCATACACACACACACACACACAGTCTGTTTGTGTATGTGTGTGTGTGTGTGTGCATACTCGACATGTGTGTGGATACATGTTTGCGTTGCGTCAAGAGCGAAAAGCACTTATTAAATTGTGCGCACAACACAAAAAAAAAAGAATAAATAAGCAATTAATTTATATATATATACATACATATATACATACATGTATATATATATATATATATATATATATATCTGCGAAAATCTATAAACACCAGCCATGCCCACATTGAAAGTAATCAAAGCACTCACTTTTGACAGTGTGTGTCCCAAAATAAAGTGCTCAATATTTTATTTAGGCTCAAGATCATTTTTAGTTTTAGCCAAGAAAATGGAAAATTGCAAGAATTTTCAAGTTATTATTTTTTTTTTGTTTTGCTGCTATCCGAAGTCAAACTACGCACAAGAAATTTGTCTTACAATGAATAATTCGAGTTTTCAATTGCCAATTTGCTGTTCTGCTTGGCTGTTGCTGCCACGTCATCTGCTTGCCCCACTAGAGTTGCCCCATTAGTTTGCCTCAGAATTCGAGAAAATTCGAGTCCGAGTCCGAGTCGAAATTAGTCAGCAGCCAAACGTAATTTATATAAAATTTGTGACGCCAGTTGAGGCAGTTTTATGGATGCAAACGTTGTATTTATTTCACTTTTAAACTTTAATGGTCGTCCTTCAGTTAGCTTTCTCTTATATATATACATATATACTTACATACATATATATATCTATATATATATCTATCTCTATCTCTCTCTCTCTCTCTCTCATTATGAATGGCAGAGTGCATTTGACATATCACATTTTTGGCCCGCTCGCTCTTGACTCTTGTCAAATTTTTGTGTGCTTTGGACGCCATTTTGGCTTTGTTATTTATGGCCATGTCAAGTGGTCGCCAGCTGGTCAAGAGTTGCGCTCTCCCCCCACTCAACAATCTCTCTATGTCTCTCTCTCTCTCTCTCTCATTCTTCTGTGGCCCTGGAGCATGGCCTGCATTTGACATGTGGTTTGCGAGCGGACCGAAAAAAAAGAAGTTTTTTCTTTCTATTTTTGGTTTTTCAGTATTTTTTTTTTTTTCTTTTTTTTTCATTATCGTTTTCGATTTCATTTTTTCCATTGGCAATTGGTAAGCCGACAAAACGCTTCTAGCATCGACCAAGTCCCCCGTCCACCCCCTTGAAAAATGTCATTTTGTGATGCCTACATAGGCTAAGCCCCTGTTTGCAACTGCCACACCCAACTGGAACCAACTGCTGACCAACAAAATCGGAATTTGCAAATCAACCCAAAATCAAGCTGCAAATTTACGAGAGTCGCCCTACAAAAGTTGTTGCCAGCGGCTAAAGCAACCAGATCAGCGTAATTTATATAGCATATACACAGGGCACAAACACACACACACACACACACAGGCACAAACACACACACACACAAAGAAGAAGAGCATGCCACATGAATAGGGGGCCAAATGAGTGCGAAAGCAGCTTACAACCAAAATCAACGACAACAGCAGTTGTGTCTATGTGTGTGTGTGTGTGTGTGTGTGTGTGTGTGTGTGTAGAAGATAAATGTGCCTCTGTGTGTGTGTGTGCGTGTGTCTGTGTGTGTGTGTGTGTGTGCTTTGGGGGCAGCTTAGCAAACGCTAAGCCAGCCAGCGTTGAGCGCAAGCTGTGCCTGTGATTTATTAGCAACAATAATAGAATTAAACAATTTAAATTAAGTTGTAGCCAAAAACCATAAACAGTCTGCCAAAGGAGGCAACACCACTCGCTCAGTGGTGCTGCGGGGCATGTGGTGCGGTGTGCGGCTGTTGCACGCAACGGGGCGTACCACAAACAAAATACAAAAAAAACTCGCAGACAAACACAAAAAGTTTTCCTCTGCACTTTTTATAGAGTATGCACAAAAAAACAAAAAATAAAACCAAAAAAAAAAAAGAAAAGTCGAAAAAATAAAAAATAAAAAAGTTTCTGCGGGTTTTCGGTGTTTGTTGAGCTTATTGAACTAAGCCCAAAGATGAGCTTTGGCTATGAAATTTGATATGAACATGTTTATGTTTATTTTGATAATATTTTATAGATACTATAATTTAATTCGGTAGTTATCGTTGTGATTATGTCTGGTGCTGAACTAACAGTACTCAACATATGCAATTCTAAACAGATTTTAACTTATTTATTGAGTTTTGAACATGACTTGCATTTTGTGGCATTTCAAACCAACTCTATTTTTTTTTTTTTTTCTTATCTATCTTTATGTCACTAACTAATAATTATACTAGCTAAATAGATACACCTCACATATAACTGTTATTTGTAAGCTGAAATACTTGTTCAACCTCTTGATTTAGAGCATTGCAAATTCGTTGCAAATTGAGTGCATAAATTTCACTTTAGCTGGCGAGGCACGTTAGGATAGTGGAGTATCTGGTCGAGGGGTAGTGGGGGGAGGTTGTTACATGTGTAGTCTCGCGTCGCCATGGGGCATTACAAATGCTTCCTGTGCATAAATGTGGCAGCAGTCCTGAGCGCCCCCCCCCCCCCTCCCCCATCCACTCTACCTCTCCCTAGCTGCGTGTGAGCTTATATGTGTATATATTGTTGCTTTTATTACTAGCTGTTGTTGTTGACCAGACCCCAACACAGTTTGACCCCGAATCACACACTCAACACACACACACACACACACATACCTCAACGATCCACTCCCCGCAGCAGCGCCCTCGTTTCCGAGCCACTCGACGCTGGTGAGAGTAAAAAAAAAAATGTTGCATACTTTTGAGTGCAACGCATTTTGCAACTCAAATGCCATTTTGTAGTTGTTGCTGTTGTTGTTGCTGTTGTTGTTATTATTGTTGTTTATGTGTGTTGTTGTTTTTAAGTGTGCATTTAATTTAATTTTTATTTAAATGCAACACATACAAAATTAAAACATTTCACAAAAAACACAATTGTTGCTCTGCTACTTGTTACTGTTTGTGAAGTGCGTGTGTTTGCGGCGTATATGTGTAAGTGTGTGTGTGTGTGTGTGTATGTGCGGGTGTGGGTGTTAGTAGCAAGCAACAATACACAATTATGGCTGACTATATGACACACATATAACGCACATAAAACATGTTGTTGCAAAGAGCCATTCACAAAATAGCTCGAAAGTGCTGCAATTAAAGTAATTGCGTTCTTCGCAATTGTTGAAATGCGAAATCTGAAATGTGAACAATGAATGGAAGTTGCAGACTTGAGTTGCAAGCAAATCTATGTCATATCTTTATGCATCTGTATTTACCGTTATCCCTGTGTACAACGGGCTTTTCATCAAAATAAGGCAGCTTCTCCTACTTTAAGGTTACCAAAATGTACAACGGAAAAAAACAAAAAATTGCAAAATTGCAATTGCTCCTTGGCCTAGAAATTCAAATTGGCTTAAATTAGCCAAATAGCTTATCTGATCCCCAAATAGCCGAAACGGAATATCTAACCACAAAAAAAACGGATACTACCAAACTTTTTTTGATATTGTTTGACTCGCAATGATACAATTTGCTGACAGAAAAAAAAACTACAATTTTAAAAAATTCTAAAATCTGTTGAAATATTTGTAAAATTTGTTAAAATCTACATCTTTTTTTAAATTTTGTATAAAATATAAATTAAAATTAAATAAATATTTAAAACTCTTTTGAGCTAATTTCGTTGCTCAGTTGCTTTTGCTACTTAAACATTTTCCCACACTCGCTATCTAATTGGGTGTGGGTGTGGGTGTGTGTGTGTGTGTGTGTGTGTGTGTGTGTGTGCCCTTAAATGCTGTCGTTAAATGCAATTGCTGTACTCAGTTTGCGTTGCAAGGTTGCAAGGTGGCAAGCAGCAGGTTCGTACTGCGCCCATAGCACTATGTGGCTCTAATCAATTAGTTGCGCTGATTTGTTTGACAAACTGCAGCAATTCGTCTCTGTTGTTGTTGTTGTTGTTTACTATTGCAGTTGTGTTTGTTGTTGTTGTTGCACTGTTGCATTAGTCGCTGCGGCCACGTAGCATTTATTTATTTTTTTTTTTTTTTGCTTTGTAGTTTGTTGTCTTTTGTGCGCCAATTTCGCTTGTAATTTCGCACAGCTCCTTGGCTATCTCTTTCTCCCTCTCTCTCTCTCGCTCTTCGAGTGTGTGTGTTGTGTGTGTGTGTGTGTGTGTATGTATCATTATTGACTTTGCGCTTCATTTTTCTAGCACGTTTCCGCACAGCGTGTAATTTTGTTTGGCTTTATCTACGTTGCTCGCCCTCAAAAACTTGCTACACTCAGAAAAACCAAAAGTTACTCTTGTGACCACAATATAAATCAGGGCAAGCCACCACTTGTAGCCTTATTGCATTATTAACTTTTCTTAGATTTTCGACATTCGTGAAAAATGTTCCGAATATTATTTAATTTTTTTTTTCTTCGATTATTTATCGATATTTTCATCGATGTTTTGAATAGTTTGGTAATGTCAATGTGATAATTAATAATAATATCTCAATAAATATAATTTAATATATTTTGTAAAGCCAATTGGAAATAAAATCCTTATTAATTTTTTTTCATTGTTTTTGGGTTAAATGTTTAATTATT